>JAKSZP010012135.1:0-106694 GCA_022478985.1 Massospora cicadina | reverse complement strand
AAAAAGGCAAAATTTAGGGCCCCGCCGGGGAACTATATTGTACAAAATTGGCCAAACTCCCTTTTAAACCCAACTTTTCCCCGTTTGGCCCCGAACCATGTTTGCATACAATATCGGACACCACAGCAGCACAGGCCACTCTCCATTTCAACTTTTGTATGGTAGACAGCCCGCTCTGCCTCCATTATTGTACTCAGTACTCAGTTCACCCAACGCAATTAACCCAAATAACTATGTCGAGCAACTGGCGAAGACCCTAATCAAGTTGCAATCAGAAGCTTATTAAAATGTGATTAGTCAAAAAACTATTCAGAAGAGCTATGACAACGCCAAACGGGCTACAGTGAATAAGTTTAATGAAGGAGATTTAGTAGTATATTGTGACACTCATAGTGCAGGCTGCACACATAAACTAGCCTTGCTCTGGAAGGGTCCATTTATCATTTTGGAGAAATCATCTGAAGATGTATATACCATTAAGGATCAAGGTGGCTGGGTTGTGAATCGAGTACATGCTAAGTTCCTTTGTCCGTATCATAAAGAATAATAATAAAAACCATCTAGTACTAAAAAAAAGAATAATAGTAAAAAAATATATATAAAATAATAATAATAAAAATAAAATAATAAAAAGTAAAAAAGAAAAATAATAATAATTGCAAGCCATAGAGTTTATTTTGTTGATGCCTTGCTGGCATTAGAACTAGGTTCCCCCTCTTTGGTAGGGGGAGGAGAGTGCAACGGAACTGGAGAGAGGCAAATTTCATACAAACCCCAACTATCTAGACCCTGGCGGAGATGTGCCAAACCCAAGAAAGCTTGGCACCAGGCACGCTGGCCCTGTCGACTTAGGAAAGGTCATCAAACTAAGGGGAAAGTCCATTATTAGGGACTTAAGAATAGGTGGAAGAGATTTGACTCTGGAGTAAATGCCGCTGAAAGGAAGACACAATTGGCAAGAAGACTCTCAAGGCAAGGGTAAACGGAGGGGAGGAACTCCTTTGCGCAAAACATTTGGGAACGGGCCTCATCTAATACCTTGTGCATGTCAGGCATGGTATTGGTGGGGAGCGATGAAGGAGGGAAGCGAACGCATGCACCTAAAAGAGCCATCTGGGGGACAAACTTCTCAGGAAGCCCCTTAGCCAAGCTCTTACAAAGGGCTCAGTATAGCACCAGGATGCGCCAATCCTTCGAAACCTGAGTCTTGAGGCCCAATGTGACATGAAAATTGGTATGAACCAAATTGGGTTCACACCAAATCCTAGCAACAGAGTTAGCGAGAATAAGGGCCTGGTTGGCCTCAAAGATATTGTAAGTGGCAACTTCAGGACCGGTTGCAAGTGCAGATGACAAGTAAGCGTTCACAAGCTCCAACATCGAGTCAAGCTCAAGACCCAATGAAGCCACGCTGCCCATGCAAAGGGAGGAAGCAAGGCTTTTCAAAGGGAAGATGTTAGAAAGTGAAAACAAGAAGTCTGGAAGAAGATCCCCATCTGAAGCGAATTGATCTCAGATCAGGGTTTCTTTGGACTGAATGGCTTCCAAAGGCTGAAGAGATACTAAATATGTCAAAAGGGGATCCCACTCGACCCATTGGGATGTTCAACTAATTGCACCTGAAGCCACAAAGGCTTGCTCAGGTTGATCAATTGGTGCTATCACAACAGGTTGTGAAACCAAACTTTCTAGTATTGTTGAAGCGTAGCTGGTCAACCCAGCTTGAGGAACCATGGGCAACACGCCTGAGTTGACAATAGCTCGCCGCATGGACTTGCTTAGCCTTAGGAAGGCTCACCGGTCCAAGGTGGAAAGGCTATTGAGATAATATTCGTACTTGGAGGAGCGCGAAAAGCCAGACATTGTGAACCAAGAAGAAGGGTACCTGCTGCTTATATTCAGTCAAGGCGGGGGAATTGTTGAGTAATTGACTGGACCTAATTTTCAGATATTTGATAGGGACATAATAAGTTTCTAAACAGTTAACCTTATTATGTCCCTATCAAATATCAGCAATTATGGACCAGGTATATTCTAAGCTTATGCAAAGCTTAAAATTCGTGGCCTAGCAATTTCACTTAATTATATTTGAGTATGATGACATGGGCCTGAGGGCTTTGTTGGTTAGGTCAAACTTAAATTTAAGCTTTGATTTAATGACTCAGGCATGTGGGCTTTGTTGGTCTATGTCAAAATTAGTTCTTAATGTTGGTCGAGTTTTTGATCAAATTAATTACTAATTAGTGATAGAAATCGCCTTGGTATGTGCTGCCGATTGCACGTGAAAGTATATTGGTTCAGCTATTTTGAAGGTATGACGAAACGCCATTTCAAGGATGATGATGGTGTTTACTCTGACTCTGAGGCTGAGCATGATGCCCTGAGTTGAAGTATTTGTAGACGTGATTACAAACTTTTTACATGGCCAAGGGTCACTGAAAAGTAAGGCGTCATAGGTAAGATGTGGTTAACATCGGACCCTATAAATAAATTTGCATTTACACTAATAAAATATCCTTTCACTACTGGATTTGTTTATAATTTAATTATAAACTTTTTTGTTTAGTACGTTCATTTTTTATATTAGTTGATTTTCACTTGGGATCAGTAAGATCAGGGCGGCGTGCCATCATCCAAGTGAAATGACAACATATACTATTGAAGTGCCAACAATAAGCTTTTTATTAAATTCTAAATCACCATCCTATCTGTTGTCCTCATACAACAGATGCCCAAAACTCTGCCCCACGGACAAAGAAGGACCAGCCATCCATCTACAGCCTAAATATTCAACACGCCCCTTCCATAGCTGCTTCATAAACGTATAAAAATGAAGCAATGCTACCCTCACCAGGGATAAACTTGTCTTTGAACGTAGGTTTGAATGAATGATAGTCATTCCCAGAAAGGGTAAAAATAGCTGGAGCTTCTGCTTCTGAGGTTTCAGAGCAGTAGCTGTACTGATCAAAGGCCCACAAAAGACGATTGAACTGGTCATGCATGGCTTCAAGATGGGCTTCCATGTTAGAGAGGGCTTCTAGGGGCCCAGATTCACATAGTCTCAATTGAGCTTCGATCCCTAATTTTTGAGTTTCAAGATCTTATACTCGGTTCTTCATTGCAGAGACTTGGAAAAAATGTTGTGATATCATTGAACTGAGGTTTAATAAAGCAGTTTCCACGGCTTTCACGTGGTTCTTCAGCTCTTCTTTCATTTGTTTACACTCTTCATAATCATGATAGTGGGAGCTGGGGCCTTTTACCCCCTCCTTAATCTTTTTGTACTTCCCCTTGACCTTCGTTAGTCAACTAAATACTTCCTTCAACAGCACAGGGCTTTCCAGCGAAACTTACATCGCTTTTGCTTCCATTTCACATTCAGTCAGGCGACGTGCCATGTATTTGGTATTTTCAGAGCAAAGCTTTGAGAACTAGCTCCTTTTCTAATTGAACAACTTTGGCCGCGAGGGTGGTGGTGGCACTAGATGGTTCAAGCAACAGACGGCGTTCAAGCTCATCAACATGTGAGAAGGCCTGGATTAACTGCTGCTCCACCACAGCCACACGCTGTTCATATTCTTCTTGAAGGATGGAGTCAGGGGCTGGAAGGTCACGATGTGTTTGCTCAAACATGCTTTTCAAGCTCTTTAGCAAACTCCTCCAACAATGAGCGGGTGCTAGCAGAAGATGCGTTCAGTTCATTCCTAAAGATCTTCATGGCCTCCTCGACATACTTTACAATCCCATTATCCATAGTAGAAAGTCAATCATTTAGCTGTATGATGAAGTTACGATTAGCTTCCACACTAGATCTAACCGCTCCAAGATGTTTGGAAATCAGGTGATATAGCTTATCATAGGCTAAATTCAAAGCTGCATGAGTATCTTGGTGTTGATGTAGCTCTTCATGATGGCCGGCTAAAAGCTGCATCATATGGACCAAGGCAGGATGAGCAAACTTGCGTACATAGGTGGTCAAATTTGTAAGCTGACCATAGGTCTCTGGAAGAACACTAGTCTCATAAAGAAACAGGTGGCGTTCTTCTACCAACAATGCTCGTTTGTGAGATGCAATGTCACCAGGGTTAAGAATGCCATGGGTAAGATCTCACACAGCTTCAGTGGCTGGCCAAGTGATGTGATGAGACTCAGGTATTAATAGGGGCTCAAAATTATTTTTCTTCAAATTTCAGAGCGGTAGGACTGTCCATGTGATCATCTTCTTCAGTTTCTTCCCCATTTCGCACCCAGCGGGTGACACTCTCCATTTTTTCCTAATAATCATTGAAGTATTCAGGGGGCTCAACCCCTGTAGTGAGCACCAATTTGTAGGATCCGGCAATGGATGCCACAAATAATATTTTGAACCGAGGTATTTTACTTTTTATTAAAAGTATAAATAACACTTATTATGTTTTTTATTAAACAGGCAGGGCAAAACCAGAAAAGGTCCCTTTGTCGATACTAGCTTTTCCTATTTAAACTAGTTCAAATTTCGAGACCATTGATATTTGAGGCAAAAGAATGCAAAGCTCAGTCTTCCAAATTAGGGAATATAGGCTTTAGGCCTATCATATTGAAGATAAAATTTTTTGGAGGTAACACCAACCCATGCGGTAATGATTTGATGAATTGTATCCAATCGTCAGCAAGTAAAATCTTTTCACCTTGGTGGTGGTCTGACTCAGTTGGTAATGATTGGGTATTTCGGCGGTAGTCAGACTCAGATGGTAATGATTGGCTAATGTTTACCCTATCATTTTTGAGTAAAATCTTTGTACTTTGGCTGTGGTTAGAATCAGATTGTAATGATTAATTAACTCACACCCAATCATTGATGGGTAAAATCTTCTTTCCTTGTGGAGGTTCTGATCTGTGTGATATCATACTCCTCATACTTGACCGAGGAGTCAGAGTATTTCTATTATTAATATTTACTGTTTTAAGCTAATTGTTATGATAAACCATATTTTTCCATTTGTTAGGATTCCACTGAGAATCCACTAGGGTCTTTTCACTGTGGGTACACATATCGCTGATATCCACAATAATATCTAAAAATTGGGCAGGTGATGGGCTAATCATGGCAGCAGAATCAGAAACACTACTAGCTCCAACATTCTTTTTCTCAGATTGAAAAGGATTGTCCGACAATCCTTACCAACAATGAAACTAACTTCACTTTGTACATCCTTCCAAAGTTAAATGAGCTAATGGGCATCCGTGTGGTTTTGACAAACCCATACCACCCTGAGTCCATCAGGATGGTCGAATGCACCAATGGGACCTTGGTGAACATACTTTGGAAATTGGTAATGGATTGACCATCCAATTAAAGTTCCCTCCTTTCCACCGCCATCTTTGCCTATAATATTAGCTACCAATCCGCCACAGGGACTAGACCCTTTTTAATTACTATATGGATGACACCTGGCTCTTCTGGATTTGCTCTATTCATGCATAGAGGATATTGGTGGAATGGATCCCCACCAATATTTGACTAACCTTGCAGACATGTTGATCAAATTGCAAACTGAATCATACTCCTGCAGCTTATCCAAGAAGATTAAGAATCAGGCTGACAATCAGGTACGGCGTAGTGAGTTAGATCTTTCCAAGGGAGGATATGGTCCTGTTCATAACCAGCACGGGTTCAGTTGGAAGCACAATTTGGATAGCATTTGTATGGGGCCGTTTGAAGTAATTGAGAAAACAGTGTCAATGCCTACATTATTAAGGACCCTACAAGCGGATGGATCATTAACCAAGCACATGCAAAGGCCCTCCAGCCATATAAGCATTAATAGACTTATTTTCCAGTTAATGGGGGTAATGTTGAGATTCTGATATGACTGGACAATAAGCCTGAAATAGCTATTTCAGATTAGGGTAGAATCCTCCAACCATGATACTTGTTACAATTACTCAAGCGCTTTAAGATGAGGCGATTTTGAGTCAGAAAGAGTTTTATTGGATCACCTCCAAATAGGGTGGTAATGTAATGTCATCATTTGATGAATATTGTTAGATTGTCTTGATTTAAGGCAATAGAGAACTGAATACCATACTCTGCCAGAACCAATGAGACATGGCAGAACTGAGTAGCTAAGCTGAGGAAATGGTATCATCCAAAGTTTCTGAGATATAAGTGAGATGAGATGATTGAAGGAGGAAGATTGTTAGTAGTTTTGAGAACGTGGAACAGCAACGATCCGTTGTAGTTTTAAAATTACATAATAGAGTGTTATTGGGGCAATTGCTCCATGTTTACCAAGATTATTATATTTTTTAAAGGATGGCAATTGTCATATTGTTGGTTCTACCTCTCAGTGGGTTTAACTCTGTTCAAACCCCTTTGGCATATCTCCATGATATCGCCAAATTATAACAATAGGTGTGCAAAAAAATTTAGATGCACTCACCCAACATTTATATTAAGAGATCCCCAAAACCTACCTTTTTGTCTATCTTGAGTCAAACCTCTTCATTAATAAGAAAGTTGGGCAAATGAAAGATACCTTATTTCAGGGACCATCTAGTACTAAAAAAAGAAAGATACTTTATTTCAAAGATAATTTAGGTATTTAGATTAAAGCATCAACTGGCAACCTATGCAGGCTATTAATTAACATTGGGTAAACCCGCTGGAACTCAGAATACAATCATATAGGAAACCTCAGCATTGATTGCCAGAAATTAAAAATGACCATCATCAGCATAAATGCTGATACAAGTAATAGATATATATTATAATATTGATCTATCCTCAACAGTACTAGCCAGTATATTGGAGATAATTTGAATTTTATCAGAATTCTCACTAATACACTTGAAATAGTCAATACTTTGAACTAGCATGCCCAATCAAATAGGTAATTCAACTTCAGAATCTAAAGTATAATTTTTAATAATCATCAAAATAGCTCACTCAAGTGGCTGAGGAGCATAAATTAAAATCTATTAAAATAAGTCAACTCAATTTAATGATGAGCACAATTCAAATCTTATTGTATCAATATATCTTCGCTTAAGTTGCTGGGGAACACAAATTAGATAACTAATCATTTATAAATGATATACATCACTGTAAGGTAATCTAATTAGCAGCTAACCTTGACTAATTAAAATACTATTTTAGATCCTTTAAAAGAATTAAGTTGGTTAAGATTAAACTATCTTTCATAGGACCAGGATCTTTCACATACTTCCAGATCAGCCACCTGGTTGAGGCCCCCATTGTTCTATAATGGCCCCATGACAACAATGTTGGGAGTCACGCCTTTTAAAATCTAGGAAGCGGAGGTGCAATTCCAGAAGGCATCTCCATCAATTATTATGCGAGTAATGCTTCCTAATTGAATTCCTCATTGGTGCTTTAAGACATAGGTTAATAGTAATGTTTTAAGAGTCAACTTACCGAGGCTCAATTTGGGAGTAAGTTTTTTTTAATTTTATTCACCATCTCAAATACTGATACTGTCAATGATCTGACTAGGCTTATAAGCTTCAGTCAAGTAATAATGGTAAGCTCAAACTAAAAATGGTCAGGTCAGAGTCAGGCGGTCACGTTCACATTACTTGAGCTCCAATTACATAGTATCCTGAATCAACCCATGACTTGGGCTCCTCTTCGTTACTTTTATTAGTGTGGTGCAAAACTCAATTTACTTATCCTATGATCTCATCTTTAGGGGTTTTTTTCTTTACTTCTTTAGTTTATGACAACTTTTCTGCACAAATGTCCTTCTTGCTGACATTTGTTGCATTTAGACTTAGTGAATTCAGGTACTTACATTCTATTAGGCGGTAAGCCTTATTTTTAGGTTTGATATTGAGCGTTGAGCAATGTAATTGCATTTCTATCAGGGCGGTGTTGCTGATGATTCTGATAATTCTGGTGTCTTGACTACGTCTTATATGCGACTTTAATGTCAATCAAGGCCTCCTTAATGGCCTTAAAAGATTTAGCAGGTATCATGGATAAAGTCTTGTGCATCAAGGGTTGCAAGTATGATTACAGTGAAATAAGCAAGATGGTCTTTGTGGTGACTAAATCTAAAACTCCAGTATTCCAAAATTGTTATTCCTTGAGGTAAAACCAGGTTTCATAGATACAATTGATTCAGTCTTCCCCATTCTCTTAGAAGAAGAATTCTTGTTTCATATATTAATAACCTGTGCACTTATGAACTTAACAATAAGAACCTCTATAATTTCATCCCAAGTGTGATGGGTAAAGCGTAGCTCCAAGAACCTCTTGTGCTTCTCATAACATACATCCCTGCAAATGGAGGGCTTTCTTTTTAACACTGGCACCGCCCATACTGTTTTTGTACAACTGAAGAGATTTGGCTATAGTTCTCTCACCAGAATTGTACTTATACATGAAGTACGGCAAAGATTGAGACTTTCTTCAGGGGTAATATGACATGTTGGTTTTACCACCATAGCAGATGTATTAGTACTGATGATTCATCCTTCATAAGTAGCTAACAGCTTGGTAGGAGGTAGACTTTGCACTTGCATGGTGTTCACGTCCCGCTTCAAGTGATCAAATTGATTGTCATGGCTTTCCAGCTTGGTAAAAATCAACTTTATGAACTGTAAGTTTCATTGTTCTCACTCTACTAGAACTTCAACTTGTCACTCACTTAAGTCATGTACAGCTCCCTAGTTCTTTCTTGTGCTGTTGTAGTTCAACTCTTCTTAACTTAATAGTCAATGTAGCTATACATATCTTCGATTCATTGATAATTTTGTACATACTCTCTTGTTTAAACTTTTGGAAGTTTTACTCCATGGTAAACTCTTATGTTATGATTATAGAACTCCTCAAAATTGCTCTGTGGTGCCCCTGTAGTGAGCACCAATTATTACCAACGTGGCCCGCTCGCTTTGTGGGTGCTGATGAGTGGGGTTAAGCAATTGAGATTAATTATTTGTTTTTTCACAGGGTTCACAACAGGACATTTTGAGGGTCTATTTCTTGCATACATAGGACTTTTTTTCAAGATAAAACTGTGTCCAACCATGTTAAAGCTTTAAAATTAGCCTTATTGGAGCTTCTATTGAGCACAATTGAAGTATCTTAACGTCTGCAGACAACAGGAATACTAAGTTGAACTTTATATCAATATGAATATATGTGCAGGATCAGCACCAAATAAAATGACAAAATAAAGGTAGATTCTGTGTCTTATGTTACTTTAGTCATATGATCATAAAAAGTATATATAGTATTTGGAAAATTGGTATGTTTGAAGTTGAACTTGTTAAGAACAAGTAAAGATTTTTTCACAAGGTGATTGAGCATTTGCTTCTTGGTTTCAGGCCCAGCTTAGTAATTACTTTATCCTCTTAGATCCTCCTGTTTCCTTTCTTTAAAGGTATATTGCTATGTTCTTTTGTGAATGTGTGGCTGCTGCTTTGTGTAAGTCTCAGGGAGTGTCCTTTAGCTCTCGATCGAGCTATCTTTCCATTCCCAAATAAGAAAACACCAAAGAGGATGGCAGTACCCCTCATCACCCAGGGTGATCTTGCCCAAGTAGTTGATGAGCGATGGGTGATAGCCCGTCCACTTCGGATCCCACCCCAATTCCCTCACTCACCTCAGCAGAACTGTTGCGGGGAATTAGTGAATTCTGTGCTGAGATTATCAAACTGAAATTGGTCAGATCTAATTCAGGTGGCAATTGGGCTGATGACCAGAATTTGAATGGCTGTAAAAGTATGAAGAATGAGATATCAGCTGGATCACCTGACAGTTCAGATTCAATCCCAAAATCAGTAGAACAAATATTGGGTGACATCAATGAGAGTTTGAAGCCCTCTGATAGTAATTCGTGCGTTGCGCCCAATGAGCTACTATTGACTGAACAAATGGTTAAATGACTGAGTGCGGGCGGGTTAGCTGTCCTGAACTCATTCCCAACCAAATGGTCCCATCCCTATATGGGATGGCCTTGGGGGATTCCCATCGCTCAATTGGGCCAAACGCTATTGTTCTAACCATCAGAAATGTAATTGACCCCTGTCTCAGATGTTTGAGGTCAAACTGACAGAGTCTCAGCCCACTGCCAAATTTTGCTATGTCAGTTCCCAAAGAATAAACCCACCCATTCCCAAACAATTCGCCGGTAAGGCCAAATTTGTGGATCCTGCCCATGTCATTGTCACTACCCAACTGACCACTAACTAATCAGTTGAATGCACTGAGAAAATTGTTGGTCAATTTTCTTACTTTCCTTTCCCAATAAAATTTTACCAAAAGAAATTTTTTTAAATTTGTTTATTTTTTTCCTTTGCCACATCTCTGATGACATTTCTCTGGTGGTCCATCGCCCCACATTTTGGGTGGGCATTACCAATTCTTTTAGTCACCATGGCTCCCTCTGTTGCTGATTGGGTCCAGAGAGTACTTCTTACCTTGCTACTATGTCACCACTTTGTTGTATCACACTTCCTGGCTCCATATCAAGTCACACGGTCAGCAATGCCCCTGGCATTCCAGCTTGCCTTTTGGGTGCTCATACATCCTGACTGGCAGGCTGGTCTAAACTTCTTCTGCCGTTTCCATGACATAATTGACCAACCATTACTTCCAGCCATTTCCGCTTTGATTTTTGAATTGGGCGCCGCAGTGGTTACCCTCTTAACTATGGATGACTCTGTTCAAAACCAGACGGAAGAAATGATTTCTCCCACACTTGTATCCCAATTTTCGCCCCAGCTAAAACCCTGAACCTGGGTTTGACATACCTGCTATCTCTTCAGTCATTCTCAAGTCGGTCTAATCTCCAGATAAACAGAATTCTGCTTACTTCCTTGTCCCTATGAGAATCAGTGTCAGTCCTCATCATGTATCCTTTGAAGCTCTGGTGGATACCAGAGCGGCGGGGAACTTCATGAGCGTCGAGTTGGCACAACAGTTAAAATTGGAAATGGATGTGGGCGCCTCAGTAATGGTGGCCTCTTCTGCTTACCAGGCTTCATATGTCATTCGCCGTCCATTACACTTCTCAATCCACCAATATAACTTCTACAATCAGTTTTTGTTTATGCCAAACCTGGTTTTCCGGTGATCTTAGGTGTGGGATGGTGGCGCTGACAACATGTGAAGATTCACTTGGAGTCTAATACATTGTCATTTACCAATGATGATTCAGAGGGAGAGTTCCCTTTGATCGACACCCTCAAAAAATACAAGGAACCAGCTCTATCACTACCTTGGTTACCTCCGCGGTCATCCCGGCCAATTTCCCTAAAAGCTTAATGCAATACTGGGAAATCTTTGATATGGAAAAAGCGGACTGTCTGCCTAAACAATTCAGGTACGATTGTGGGTTTCAAACAACCGTGGAATTGGTGAACATCAACTGTCCATTGTATCCTCATACAGCGGAGAAAGAGGCTGCACTCAATACCTGGTTGGACAATATGTTAAAAAAAGGCTGGCTGTTCAATGAAACTTCTCCCGTCGCCTCCCCTATTGTATTTGCAAGAAATTTGGATGGATCACTCCATCCTTGCATAGATTATGGTCACCTGAACAAAATATCAGTTACAGATCCCTACCCATTGCCCTTAGAACAGACAATCAGCCAGGCAATTGCCAAATCCCATGTCTTTTCAAAATTGGATCTGGTGAATGCTTTCAATCAGATTCGAGTAATGGAAGGACAAGAATGGCTGACCACAATCTGAACAAAGCGAGGCATTTTTCAATTTCTCATAATACCCTTTGGGCTGAAAAATGCTCCCGCTACGTTTCAACAAACAATTGACAATGCGTTAGGGGATCTCCGGTTCACCTGCGCCATTGCTTATATTGATGATATCCTGATCCATTCATAACTCCAAAACAACACGCTATTGACTTAGAAGCAGTGGTGGCTGCTTTGCATAAAGCAGGTCTGTTCCTCAAAGCTTCTTAGTGTGAGTTTTACAAGGAAGAGGTTACATTATTCAGAAACTTGGTACTTAAAGAAGGTGTCACAATCCCCCCCAACAAATTAGATGCAATTCAAGAATGGCAACCCTAACTACACAGAAGCAGCTTCGAAGTTTCTTGGGTACTATCATTTTTTTAAAGAAATTTTCCCCCGCACTTTCCCAATTGGCCGCCCTGCTCCATCCCCTCACAGGGAAAAATGTACCATTTTGTTGGGCCCCTGAATGCCAGCAGGCGTTTGAATCAATTAAGGAAGTATTCATGTCTCCTCCCATTTTGAAACACACCAATCCCACCAAACTGTATATCATCGCATGCGATGCTTTATTGGTAGCTGTAGGCGCGGTGCTGCTTCAGGACCACAATGGTCTCAAACATCCGGTCACTTATTTCTCCCAAAAATTCACCACTACGGAGCAGTCCTGGGCTATCTATGACAAGGAACTGGCTGCTGTTGCATGGGCATTAACTCACTGGCGCTACCTGTTACAGGGTGCTCATCATGAGTTAACAGTTCACACAGATCACCAAGCTCTCTTGTATTTTTGCAAACCCCAAAAATTGTCACACTGGTAAGCCTGAACCTATTGGGACCTGTGCTGTTTTAACTTCAAATATGAATTCATCAAAGGCGCGCTAAATGTCCTTCCTAATTTTCTAAGCCGTAGTCCCGCTCACTGCCCCTCAGAAACTGAGGTAGAGGATCTTGTTACCATAATTCCTACTACTCAAATACTGTCAATTGCTCCCTCCATTGTTTCCTCCACCGCATTATTGTCTGATGACCCATTATTGGCCCAGGTGTTAGCCGGTCAAACAGCCTGCCCTGAGGGTGTGGAGTTGATTGAACACTTGACTCACTTGAGTCCCAAACACTCCCTATATTCTCTAGAAAAAGGTCTCATTTACTTTTGTTCTCATGTTTGGGTTCCACCCTCCTTCCGCCTGCCCATATTCCGTGCACACCATGATCCCCCACGGTTGGACATCTTGGTAACAAGAAATTCATCAACTTGATCAAGTAAACCTTTAATTGGTCTGGACTGACCAAAGAGGTTCCAGCTTGGATCGCTGATTGTGTTATTTGTGCTAGAGCCAAGTCAGACCGTTCCAGAAAAAACGGTCTTCTGCACCCATTACAACAGGTGGAAGGTCCATGGACCTTGGTGTCTGTAGATTTCATTGTCAACCTCCCCTGTTCTAATGGTTTCACAGCGGTAATGGTAGTGGTAGATCGCTTTACCAAATTTTCCCTGTTTATTCCTTGTACTTCTGCGATTATGTCAGAAGAAATGGTGCATCTATTTGTTCAATATGTGTTTTCAATGTTTGGTCTTCCCCAGGAAATTGTTAGCGACAGGGGTACTCAGTTTACTGCCCGATTTTGGAGTGAACTCTTGTTGATCCTTAAGATAACCCCCTGTCAATCTACGGCGTATCACCCCCAGTCTGACAGCCAGACCGAGCGGGTTAACCAAGTTCTCAAACAGTACCTGCATTACCATCTAGTACTAAAAAAAACAGTACCTGCATTGTTATGCTGTAGCAGCACAGGATACCTGGGCCAATGACTAGCCTCTTGCCCAATTTGCATACAATAACGGGACTCACGCTTCCATAGTTTTTCACCATATGAGGCAACATTGGGTTATAACCCTTCGTTCTCAGTCAGATCATGTTTACGACCATAAGTGCAAGCTGCCGCGGATCATGCTGCCCATATCTGATTGGCCTAATCTTTAGTGTGGGAACACCTCACTAAAGCCATCAGCGACTATAAATGATTCATGGACTGCAAGCGTCTTCTGGGTCATGACTTTATATTGGGCTCTTACGTTATGCTCGATACTCACCATTTGCAAATCCAAACCCCTTCCTGCAAATTTGCCAGCAAGCGTTCAGGCCCTCACTTAGTGGAGCAGGTATTGGGTAATGGAGCGTTTTGGTTGAAGCTTCCCGCGCATTGGAAGCAACACCCAGTTTTCCATGTAACCCAGCTGTCGCCCTTTAAGGATGTAATTCCCACGGACCCAGAACCAATTGTCATCAATAACAAGGAGGAAGCCAAAGTGGAGGCCATCCTGGCGTCTCAGAAGTTGTGATGATCAGTCCAATATCTTGTGGCCTGGGAAGAAAATCCATCTTATGAAAACAGTTGGGTCAAGGTGCGCGATTGCACGAATTGTATGGACCTGGTTGACGTTTTCCATACATCCCACCCTGAGGCTCCCCACCCACTTCAGAAGGCTGAGACGATTATGGCTATCAAGTTACCCAAAGTGCATAAGAACGTGGCTCTGGTGCAGTTTCGTGGTGGTTCGCCCCTTTGGGAAAAGGAAAGGGTAATGTAAGTCTCAAGGGAGTGTCCTTTGGCTCTTGATCGAGCTATCTTTCCATTCCCAAATAAGAAAACACCAAAGAGGATGGCGGTACCCCTAATCACCCAGGGTGATCTTGCCCACGTAGTTGATGAGCGATGGGTGATAGCCCGTCCACTTCAGATCCCACCCCTGATTCCCTCACTCACCTCAGCAGAACTGTTGCGGGGAATTAGTGAATTCTGTGCTGAGATTATCAAACTGAAATTGTTCAGATCTAATTCAGGTGGCAATTGGGCTGCTGACCAAAATTTGAATGGCTGTAAAAGTATGAAGAATGATATATTGGCCAGACTTCCCAATGGTTCCAATTTGATCCTGAAATCAGTAGAGCAAATATCGGGTGACATTGATGAGAGTTTGAAGCCCTCTGATAGTAATTCGGGCATTGTGCCCAATGAGCTACTATTGACCAAATGAATGGTTAAATGGCCAAGCGTGGGTGGGTTGGCCGTCCTGAACCCATTCCCAACCAAATGGTCCCATCCCTATATGGGATGGCCTTGGGGGATTCCCGTCGCTTGTCAGGCCAAACACCATCGTGCTAACCATCAGAAATGTAATTGACCCCTGGTTCAGACGTTTGAGGTTGAACTGACAGAGTCTCAGCCCACCACTGAATTATATGATGTCGGTTCCCAAAGAATAAACCCCCACTACCATCCAATTTACCAGTTAGGCTGAATTTGTGGATCCTGCCCACGTCATTGTCACTACTCAACTGACCACTAACTAATCAGTTGCATGGCACTGAGAAAATTGTTGGTCGATTTTCTTACTTTCTTTTTCAATAAAATTTTACCAAAAGAAATTTTTTTAATTTGTTTATTTTTTCCTTTGCCACATCTCTGACGGCGTTTCTATGGTGGTCCATCTCCCCACATTTTGGGTGGGCATTACCAATTCTTTTAGTCACCATGGCTCCCTCTGTTGTCAATTGGGTCCAGCGAGTACTCCTTACCTTGCTGCTATGTCACCACTTTGTTGTATCACAATTCCCGTCTCCATATCAAGTCACACGGTCAGCAATGCCCCTGGCATTCCAGCTTGACTTTTGGGTGCTCAAGCATCCCAACTGGCAGGCTGGTCTAAACTTCTTCTGCCGTTTCCATTACACTCTGAATGTTCTTGGTGTTCTAGTGACCATTATAGCTGTTGTGGCTACATGGGTATATTGATAGTCATGACCAATGGAGGTTCAGATAATTCACTTTCCATTTTGGTAATATTTGCATCACTAAGTTTTTTATTGATGGTAAAATACTCTTTAGGTGGTTTTTGCTAATTCTCCAATCATTGCCAGTTGAATCCAATGGTATATGTTGGGATTGATGGGATTCATGATAGATCTAAAGAGAAAGTAATGGCGGATACTTTGCAACCTTTTTAATAAATAATATCATGGTGGAACTACCAAAATCACCAAGTGTCCTGAATCCCAAATTGAGCAAACAAGGCCCAAACATTTTCCAAATATGCCAAAATAATTAAAGATCTTGTCAGTAAGGGAACATCTAAACCGGAAAAACCAATTGAGTTTTCTTATGCCCCAATGAATTCTTTACATCCTTTTAATTCGCTCCAGGAACCCAATAAATGCAACCCTAAACCTTGACTAACCTTAAAAAACCCTAACTTTGGTAATAAAGGGATCTTTGATTTTGCCTAAATTTCTGCCTGATTAATACTACTAATACTTTTGTTTAGTATAACAAAGACTCTCCTTGGTTAGAGCTAAGCTACCAAGTGATTTCCCCAGAGACTCAAGAGTCTACTTTGTGATTATGCTGGTCTATTAGCAACTATAAATTCATAGCCTTTGAAAATCTCAGCCTTCAAAAATTAACAAAAAACCTCAACTATGGAGCTTTCTTCCTAGTCTCTTCTGAGGATACATAATGAAGGCATACTTCATGTATATCAGCCCAGCAACCCTAACCCTACCGCCATGGAGGGGAATATGTCTTTAAATAATAAACCTTATGCCAATAAAAATATGACATTCAAATCATCTTCCTCAAGAAGCAATAGATAAAGGTGGATAGGTGGCATGGATGAGTATCAACGGGAATCCTTGATGCTGACCTGACCCTGGTCTCATTATATAGTCAAGTTGTTTCCCTGTCCGCAAAAGTGGCGAGCCAGCCTGCTGACATTAAAAATCTCTACAGAAACCTAGGTACTAAAGCCCAGTTTAAAAATGACAATATTTGATGTACTAACCTCCAGGATGACATAGACGAATTACGCCACCAGATTGATGAGGCTATCCCTCAAACTGACTCTGGTACCAAGGAGTCAACTGAGTCTAGCTGGTCCCCTCATCTAACTATCCACATTCTCCCTGAATCTGTTGTGTATTTCAAACCCAATTTAAGAAAAAGTGCATTCTGGAGCTGGAATCATCCAGCCTTATCTGTATTTATATAAAATCCATGGGGGTACTACAGATTGCCAAAAGTGTCAGCACATGCAGACTTCCTTGATAGTAAGGCTCAAAATATTATGATTCCTTTTTTAAGGAGTGCACAACCTGGACGGAGCTAAAGAATACCTCATTTAGAAATTTGGCAGTAATTTATTCCTATCTAACTTTAAACAGGCGTTCATGAGGATATGCCCTAAGCGTGGCAAAACCAACATTGAGTTCACTAAACAGTTTTATCATGAATTTCAGACCATGCAACTTTCTTTCCACTCGAGTTCACTTTTGAGTGATTTAATTAAGTAATAAGTTTAAATTTATCACCGCCACCTGGCCACACTCTTTTACAAAATGTCTGAAGATCAGCCGCCTGCTTCTCCAATATAGGGTAGCAGTGCTCCACCACCTAACGTTTTCTGCCCTGCAGGCAAACGCATTTGCATGGGGTCAAATAGCCCACCATCTTCATCCAGCCATTTTATCCTACCACAGGATTTAGCACTCCACCTGGCACATATCCACCCTTCTCGCCCCATCCTCTCACCCTCCCTCAATCCACAATCTGATTTTGCCTCTGAGTTGACTACAGGCGTCTATTCCTATATGCCAACAGGGCAATTATTGAATTGGCCACTGCTGCTTTTGTGTCAGCTGGCTTTATTGATTTCCACCCTTTTAAGGGCTATTTTGATATTGGATTCCAGATGGAGGAGGCTGCTGCAGCAGTGTCTTCTACTCACATTAAGTGTAAAAAATACTCCCATCCCTAGTACCCAAACTCACCTGCCTACAGATACCACAATGGTGGTATCCTTTGCATCCCTCCCTTCCCACCTCCCACCCCAAGATTTGTATGATCATCTGGTGGTAGGACTTCTGGCATATGGATCTCAGCCCAACCTCGTCTTCACTGTTCCCTCCATGAAGAGCGCCTTGCTGCCTCTCTTACAACTGACACCATTATCCCACACCACCCTGCCATAGCCTATCAAATCCCCCCATGCTCGTATCAGGCAGCACCTGAGCACTTTTTTGGGCTTGGGTGGATAATGGTCACAAAATTTGTCCCCTCTGTTTTGGACTCGACCATTCCAAAAATCCTGCCCCCAAGCCACTTCCTCTGATGAAGCTTTGGAGCAACATTCAACAGTTCTGAATGGGGAATTTTGCTGCCCCCTCCCACCTAACATTCTCTTTTGATGGGACAGAGTGGGAAATTGGCTTACCAATTCAACCACCCATATTAACCCACCCAATTCTACTCCCACCAATCAGAGTCGGGCTTGGACCATTATTTGCTCCCAAGCAACCCATTCGCCCACTACCACCTACCCAACTTCTAATGCCCTTATTCTTATAAACCAGAATTCATGGGACTTATTGGCCGAGATTGACAAATCAGGTAATGTTATTATGAATGAGAAAACTGTCAACCTCTCGGCTAGTTTGATTATGGTCAAGCTTAATTTTCCTCTCTGATTTTGATGATACCCCACCCACCAAACACTTCACTTCTAAACCCAATGCCGTCCCCTACCAAAGTGACCACTAACATGCATCAGCTGCGGTGGCCACTCCCCAGTCCCCAAACCTAACAAAGCAGTGGCCAAAACAGTGGCTCAATACCAACTAGGGCTGCCCAAACTCTACCTGCCCCCAATTTCCCCAAATCTCCCTGCAGCGATATCTCTAAATTATTAGATGATTCCAAAGCTGCCTTCATTCATGTCGCTAAACTAGCATATTTTAACCCATCTGCTAAAATCACCCACCAGATTATCTCCAATTTTGCCCAACTCCCTGAAGCCCATATTCAAGCTGAACTTCACTTAGCAAAATTTATTGAAGCTGTCTACTTCGCTGATCTTGATGAGGAGGTGGATAACTCATACTACAATGCCATCCACCTACACTACGCTGATGCCCCAACGCCCTGGATCTCCACTTTAATCTGTCTCTCCAACCAATATGACATAGTCAGGGCAAACTCATCTGCAGACAAACCGCCTGACTCCCCTCACCCTCATCCATGGTGGGTTAAAAGTTTCCGCTCCCCGCCTGGTTTTGGTGTTTTTGTTTTGTCTTCCTGGTCATTCTTTCGATTAAATTGTTTAATTTAATTTAATTTTGGTTTTTGAGTTTTGGTACTGTCCATCCCCTGGTCAGCATACCTCAAATAAAATTTAAAATGAATCTCAGACCCTCGCACCATGTGTTTTGGTTAGCTTGTACAACACCACCGCTGTTGTCCTCTCTTCATCATAAAAAGAACCACACATACATTTCCACAATGCATAAAAGTTTTACAAGTCCATAATCGATATTGAGGAATCCATATGGAGTTGCCTGAGAGTGAGATGCACCAAGCACTTAACAAGTAAAGTCAGGCCCCCATTCATGCTTTAGGATAGCCCCAGAGATGTAAACCTCGCCGTTACCCTTGAGCCTATTGCAGGTACTTTGGGCATCCAGAAGCCATTTGGAAGAAAAAGGCTGATGAGGCGGGAAAAGTGGAGTCAGCTTAGGGCGCAAGGCATCATCTGTTGAAAACAATGCGCCTCAGACACCATCCGCTATTGTTACCAATAATGAGCGTTGTGACCTCTCCCCAACTGACAAGGTGGATGTCTCTGACTCAGTAATTTCCAATAAATACTAAATTTATTTTACTTTGACCTTCTGGACCACATTTGCCAGTGAATTCTATATACTCAATCCCTCATTTTGGTACTGATTTTACTCATGTCAAAGTAGTTGTCCATAAGATGAAAATCCTGGCTATAGTCAATACTGGGCTACCGATTATGTCATCCCCTCTCATCTGGTGAAGAAGATAAAAATTGCGCCAGATCAATACTACAAAATGGATTATGGAAGGCGGCCCCATCATACTCGCTCATTGAGCGCCTATTCCGCTATGCTGCTTCAGTTTTGTCCCTGGTGGTGGCAACCCCAGCGGTTGTATTGGAGTATGACAGTTATGACCTTCTTATATGCGCCCAATTCTTTAATGAATTCTATATCAAAATTAGTCATATCGACTTGTAATTCTCTATTCTGGGATACTGCATTCCTTTAGTAGTTAAAGACGCTTCTAAAGAAAAAGGAAAAGGAAACATATGAGTGGTTTATAGGAACATCTGAACTTTTGTTAAGCTGTTAGAATACCAAGTCTTTGGTCTAAAAAACTAAACTGCCTACTCCCAGCGCTGAGCTCAGGAGGGGATGGCCATATACTCCATTAACCAGGTCGTCATACCCCCAAAGTCACAAATACTGGTGGACACTGGGATCTAAGTTATGATTCTTCTGAATCATTTGCTAGAAATAAGTGGAGAATATTTTCAAGCCATATGCAAGCCTCTTACCTGCCTGGGCCTGTTTAATCCTGCCTATCATGGGCCCTTAACCATATTGATGGCCAATTTAATGATTGAACCATGTAAAAAAACTTAAACCCATCCTGTCACATATGTCTTAACCCTGCCCATGGATCATGTTAAATCTGTTTGTGGGTGTAAAAATTTGTATGTTTAAGGATAAATGAGGGCCTTACTGTCAGCCATGGTAAAGTGAAATTAGGCGACATCCTCACCTCCTCACAGCAGCAGAAAGCAGATCACTGATTGAGGAGTATACCAATATATTATCAAAAGTCTCTGAAGATTTTGGAATGATGAAACGGGTGCAGCATAAAGTGTTGAAAGGTGACTCTGCACAATCTATGCTCATCCCTATAGGAATATTATAATTGAAGAAGCTCAGGTGACAAAAGAATTGAAGCAACTCTTTAACGCTGGATATTAAAGCTCTCACAAAGTCCCAGGCCTCATCCTTGCTGCTTATATGGAAGAAGGATGGGGCCACTGAGTAGTAATGGACTAACACCAGTTAAATTCCCTTATGTGTAAGGAAAGATATCCACTGCTTCGAATTGGTAATTTATTGCAACTTTTTGTGGATTCCAAAAACTTCTCAACAATGGATCTGTTTGTCTGGGGGAGCTCCCCCTTCATTTGAATCGGGGATGTTCCCTTTCCCACCCAAAAAGGAGTCAAAAAGGCTGGCGGCCCACCTCATTACCCAGGGCAACCTCGCACATGTGGTGGATGAGTGGTGAGTGATATCGTACCCTTTGAGGATTCCACCCTCAACCACAGTTATTACATCCAAAAAATAATGGGGCAAATTAAGGGAATCTGTAGTGAGTGGCAATGAATTAGCACCCGCTTGGGGCAAAGGGGCTGTGTACAATTAGCAGCAGTAAATCACCAACGTTGATAGTTGACAATTGAAAAACCTCAGCAACAAATCCTGATGGGTGCACACTTTTGGTAACCAATGCATCTAGTGTTGAATCCTCTAAAAACAAGACAAAGGCTTTGGACCATTAGGAAATGCTGACATGAGTTTGAAACTCTCCCCAGCAGCTTTTGCAACCCCATCCAATAGTGCTAATCTGGTCTAATGGAAGCGGAGCGACTGGGTGTGTGCAGGTTGAGCATCCCAAACCCATTCCTGACCTCATGGGACCTCCCTTATGTGAAGTGTCCTTTGGATGTTCTTGCTGCCCGTTGAGCAAGACGCTGTTGATCTAGTCATCAAAAACAAAAAATTGGCTCTTTGGGCGTCTGTAAATGAACTGACAGAAACTTGGCCCACCGCTGACAATTTTGAAGTTAATTCTAAATAATTCATTTTCCCCTCACTCAAAGTTTGTCAGTTAGGCGAATCTTAAGGGCCCCAATCCTGAGCTTGTCTAGGCTATTCCCCAATCAATCGTCTATTTAAACAGTCATAACACACTGAGAAAATTGACAGTTAATAATTTAATTTTAAATTTAATAAAACTTCCATATCCTTTAAATTCAATTTTTCTTATGATGAAATTTAAACACCCCTCATTTCAATCTCACTTTTCCAACACCAAAACCCACGGGCACTGAAGCTGTGACAGCCTGGTTTGTTTTAGTGTTTTTATATACAATCATGACCTATAGGCATTCGCTAGTGTATTCCCTCAATGCACAATTTAATGCCATTTGAACAGCAGCACCTCTAGAATTTGGGCTTGCCTTCTGGGTATTTGGGCATCCAGACTGGCAGGCCAATCTAAACTTCACTTGCCGCTTCCATGAAATGGATCTTTCCAGTGTCTATAGGCAGATTGAGCTTTCACTAGAGGATTTATAGTGATGTTTCCTCATAGCCAGTGAGGGGTTGTTCAAACCCACAAGAATGCCCCTTGGGCTATTTTAGGACGTGGGGGATCAAATTTTAACTGGTCCTATGTTGAATCAGGGCCCCAAAGCTCCCATTGGGTTAGTAGGCCCTAAGGGAAGAAAACCCTACATATGACTAAGAATATATGAGAAACGATATTTTTAGCACTAGTGGTGCCCAACCTAAAAGGGGGAGTCACCACGCATCTTTATTTGCAAATGAGCCAAAAAAAGAAATTGTTAAGATATAAAAAATCTAATATAGCCCCTAAGTTATCAGCCTAGGAAGCCATATCAGAAGGCGAGGAAGCTTTATGGAAACATTTTTCTGACGCCTGCTTTAGCTGGCGGACTATGGCAGACAGTATAGGGGTTGTGGCATCAGTGACATGTGTCATAAGGAGGTATAATTGTGGTTTTTCTTTGTCAATGAGGCAGAAAAGATCCTGCGCCTCAACGTATTAAGCAAGTTGATGCTCAGCGAAAGTGAAGAGAGCTGGCACACAAGTGAAAGAATTGATGTGCTGGTAGGTTTGGGGGATAATTGGAATCAAACAGAGAAGTTTTAGCTGCATTGATGCAAGCGCGGCTCACTCCAAAAGCAAGCTCCTCAATTGCATATTTTGAGTCCTCATAAAAATCATGGGGGATATTTGGGATGGAAACACCTCAACAAGGGGTTCCATTGTCCAAAGAAGATGTTGGCGGAGGAGGGTGTTGGCGGGAGATGAGAAATGATATTTATTTAGATAAACCCTCAAAGTATCTATAATGCTTGAATGCTAAAATTGGAAGAGGAGAGAGGATTCATAATAGTCAGAAGATAGAAAATATTAAAAAATAAAATAAATACAAGAAGGTAAGTAAGTATCTAAGCGAGGAGATGTGTGATAGTATGCCCAGCTTTTTATTTATCTGAGGTAAGACAACCAGGGGGTAGACATTACCGAACTAAAAATAAAAATCATAATAAAAAATAACAATTCAAACAAAACGCCCAAAATGGATGGATTGATTGAATCATACCTAACAAAATATCCAACCAGGTGTGCAGCGAATAATGTTATCCCTCCATGGTGGATGGGGAGGGGGGCTTGGGGGGCTTGTCTTTGGCTGCATCCATCTCATCCCAGAGTAGGGTGCGTGTTAAGGCAGATAGTAAGGGTGTGGGGACATCGGTGGCATGGGGTTCAATATCCTTGATGACTGGAACTTCCAAATAGTTGCCAGCCATCATTATACCAACGATTTATTTGCCCAAAGCGTCTTCAGCTTTGAGGTGGGCGTCTGGGATATTAATAAACGTGGCAATGTTGGTTCAGGTTATTTTTGCTTTCAGATTCTGTGCTACTGTTACCACGTTCTGGATGGCTTCAGTGACATTTTTGTGTAAAGTTTTCATGTTGATCTTACTTTGTGGAGTAAGATTTATGGGGATGACGGGAGGTGGAATTCCTCCTGCAAGTGCAGCCACAGATTTGGAGGCAGCTTTGCGAAGCGGATGGCAATCTGGTGTGGCAGCTGCTTCTACTGCAAGCTGATGGTCGCTGTAGAATGGTTTGCGTTAGGTTGTGGGACATATTTCTGAGGCAGGAATTTTGCATCCCATTCTGTGTTACAGAGCCACTCAAGTTGCAGAGTCAGTTCTTCAATGACATTACCTGATTCGTTGATTTCATCCAATAATTCCCAGGGATTTTGGTTGAATTGGATTGGGGAATCAGTGTATGGTTGAGGTTTGTTTGATTCATTTGTGGACGCATGGGATCAAACTGGAATCCAATCCAATGTTTGGCTGGATGAATCATTTATGGCATTGGGGCAAGATGGGTGCTGATTGGTGGCTGTAGGTGCAGCTGCAGCATCAGGCATTGGAGGAGGGGAAGGTAGGATCGTACCCCATGTCAGAGTTGGCATGGGGTGGGTGGCGGATTGGTGGGCATCAGGCAAACTTTCAGCATCAGTGGAAGTTTCTAAGTATGTGCATTTGCATTTCAAGTGGGCTAACTCTAAACAGGATGGACAACTCGTCCGTCCGCCCTCAAGAAGGCCCAGAATGGATGGTCGGGGGCAGATAGGATGGTGGCATAAGGGGTAATTGCCAAAGAAAATTTTCTAAATTCAGGGCTGATCGTGGCATATGCCCAAGGCCCAGCGAGGCGTGTGGCCCCATTTGGGACCACAAATTGTAAGATGGGGTTGGCGCCATAGGCTGCCAAACCTTCCATCAGCTCCTGGTGGAGCACTTCAGGGGGAGTTGGGTGGGCAAACCAGCGAACTGGACCATCAAGGTGGTGTCTGTTGGGAGCTGGGTCCAAGTTGTGGGAAGGGGAATTATATTAAATACTAGTGGCACCGTTGCCACAGTGGCTGCATCAGCTTCACAGGGGAAGACAAGATCAAAGTACCCCTTATAGGGGCGGAAGTTAATAAAACAGGCTAGTGTCATCACCACCTGAGCCATTTTGATAATGGCTTGGTCATCATAGGGGAAGAATTTCCCATATTTGATCCTAAGGCCGAAATGCATGTTGCTCTGGGGGAGCACCAGGGGGCAGTGGGGCACTGCTTGGGTTTGTGCAAGATGAGCAATGAGATCCTTGGGAGGAACGAATTGTCCCAAGGGTTTGGAATGACTGGGCGAGCCGTTCTGAGCGCGTTTTCCTGTCAGATGGGAATTGGAGGGGGAGTTTTGCCGCTGCCCCATGCTGGGACAGTCAGCAGTGGATCTGACAATATTGGAACAAGGCTTTGGTTTACAATTAATTATTTTTTTTAATTAACCAAATAAATTGCTTGGAAAGTTATGCCGAGCAGAGAGAGAAGTTTGATAATATGCCCAGCTTAGTAAACCTCTTGGCTTAGATTAATGATAATATTGAATTGTGAATTTAGATAGATAATTATAATTAAAAAGTTCACTTATCCTTGGCTTATGTTGCCAGTAATCGCAGAACTTGAAATAACTATTGTTATTAATCCCTGACAGGCTTAGATCAAATTTAAATCTTAAAAACTTATAAATACTCTTAGGGATGATCCCCAATACTTCAAGATAGCTCAGCTCAAGTTTATGAGGAGCACAACTCAGCATTCCTTAATAAAAATATTAAATAGTCAAACCCCTAGTAAGATGATTCACCTATAAGAGGATGAATCCAGACAGGTTATGCAATGCTCCAGCCACATTCCAAAAGGCGATGGATGGCCTGTTAAAGGACTTAAAAGTCCTTTAACAGGCCAAAGGCTCCGCTCTATGTTGCTGAATTTGAAACCAGGCAAATGTCAGGGTCCAAACTGATATGTACATACTTGGCCATAAATTTAATTGAGAAGAAATTTTGCTGCTTCCTGACAAGTTGGTCACAATTTAGAAAATGACTCCACCATCCATATACGTAGTATTCAGGCTTTTAGAGATGGTTAGTACTACCAAAAATTTTCCCCACTTTTTCTAAGTCGCTGAACTCTTAGCGTATCTGCTCCACAAGGAGGTTCCATTCTAAAGGGAAGAAACTCAGCATCAAGCTTTTGACATCCTCCAGAAAGCACTCACCACCGCTCTAGTGTTGGTACATCCCAAATTCTATTCATTAATCCTTTTTATTGATGCTAGCAATCTAGCTGTTGGGGCCTTTATGGAACAACTTGATGCATATTAGGTTATCCATCCTATAGCATAATTCAGTAAAACGCTAACTCAGCCTGAGAGGATTACAGCATCACCAAACAGAGGCGTTTAGCAGTCTTGCTTACCATTAAGATATTATGCCATTTCTGTATGAAACCATTCCACCGTGCTTACAGACCATGCCTCCTTATGGTATCTGCAGCAGATAAGGATCTCAATGGATGGCTTTCATGTTTGGCACTAAAGCTTTAGAGTTATTACTTTTCCATTGTACACCAGGCTGAATTATACATTAAAATGCTGACAGGCTGTCACGCCTACCATATTGATGCTCTATGCCTCTTAGGAAAATCAAAGTTATGATTTCATTAGGAAACCTGAGGAGTGGAGTCAAGAAACTCCTGCAGTTAAGCATTGGGTAAAGAAAATGATTGAGAGGACTTAAATTAGAGATGGGTTGTTATACAAGCAGGTCAGCGCCTCTTGGTTGCCTTATATCCGCCTGTTTGCTAGGATGAAGACCACTTTGGAGGGTATTTCAATGGTAGGCCAGGTGACATCAGAAAAGCTCATCAATGGTTGAGATTTCAGCTATTGGGAGGAGATGATTAAGACGAACTAAGATGTTATTGATTCCTGTGTCATTTGTGCTAGTCAGAAAACTCCCAATATGTTGCACCAACATCAGGTCATATTTCATATTGCATAATTTGCTATTTTCAGCAATGATATTGTTATTCTACTTACCATAATATACGGCCACTAATATCATACTGGTGGTCAACCATTTCGCCAAATGGGTTGATGCCATATCTTTTACCTCACCCCACTTCCATAGCAACCGCCTCATTTTACTTAAACAGACTTCACCCATCACAGTAGCCCAAAAGTATTCCTTTTTGACAATAGCACCAACATTTATTCCCAAGTAATCATTGACCTCAATACCCTGCTGGACACTTACCTCTCTTTCACTGCTCCCTATCACCCCACTACTAATAGAGTAGTAGAATGTGCGAATGATACTCTCATTGCCATCCTCCACGAAATAGCTCACTATGACCACAGCCAGTGGAATGAATCACTTAAAATAGCTCTATTGACATAACGTGTAAGTTACTATCATGGTATACATATGTTGCTATATTGTGCTCTATATGGGTGAAAGCCAATCTTACCTTATAGCAATCAACCCATATTGTAGATCTTTAAACCAGACACCACTGAGCTCACAATGTGAAGGTTGGAAGAGGGACTATCTCACCTTCAAGCTCTGTAATTCCAGATGACCTGCCCCTCCATCTGGATCTTGAACAATTTCACATAGAAGCAGGAAGGGGCCCAAGCTCTCAGTAAAGCCCTCTCTAAGATCAGTGACCTAACTTATGTAATAGATGAGCGGTGGGTTACTGCTCTGGCTCCTCAAGAACATCCCTCTCTGCCTCCCCATATCCTCCTCTGATCTTGTAATAAATGTGTTGCAATTCTGATATGACTGGACAATAAAACCTAAGTAGTTATGGCAAATGGGGAGAGTCCGCTGAGCCTGATTATAAGACAATTATTTGAACGCCTAGGATGAGGCGATATTTGGTTGGAAAGGTATATTGGATCGCCTCTGAGTTGGGCAATAAGGCAATGTTGACAAACAATGAATAGTGAGATGTTGACATGACGGATAGTGAATGGATCGCAATGAATTAAAGTAATTATGGATCTAATACATGGTAACTTCTGGCAGAAATATTGAGAATGTGGCAGAATGAATTACTAAGAAGAATGGTCGGTATTGACTGAGGTTGATTAGATATCTGTGAGACAACTCGATTGGAGGAGGAGGAAAGTTAGTTGGTTGAAGCGAGAGGAACAGTGAGAATATGATCTATATTTTAATTGAAATAAAAGTTTGTCTTTGGGGCAATTTCTCCATATTTATTAGAGTTTATTATGTTGTTTTGAGGACAACAATTATCAAATCATGGTTTATTGCTCAGTGATTTACTCTGTGCAAAACACCTTTGGCGTATCTCCAAGATACTACCAATTTTATAACAGTGGTGCTCACTACAGAGGTCCAATAATAAATTGCACAAAATAAATTCATTCGATGGCCATGGCGCATCAGGATTACATGGACAGATGATCTTCATGACATATTATCTCAGTTGAATATGTGGAGCTCAAACTTGTTTAAGACGCTGTGCTCAAAAGGCAGGATAAGCTTTTTCAGGAGGTCTGTAGTGATAAGTTACCTTTGTTTGATCGTGATGGAAATATTCATAAATTCTTTTAAGTGATTTGAGTTTGAAATGAAAGGAGCCTCTTACCGGTGAAAAGCGAAACTGTTAATATCCACCTTGGATGTTGGAAGTGCCGACCAAGTCACCTGATCTTCCAAACAGTTCTGTTTCAAATCAAGAAGTAAAGGATACTGTGTTGTAGTTGTTTGGGGGTATCACAAAGATATCACAACGGAAAGCTGAATTCTTGGCCATTAGGCTTCATTGTAATGAGACTCTCATCACATTTTCTGGTCAATTCATGGAAGAAGCCCATGTGTTAATTGGAGCAGGGATTTTATCCATATCCAACATTTTTACTGCGATGACCTCTGATGTGAAGCTATGCTGCAACCTGTATAACGTCAAGACCCCAATTTTGGATGAATACGTGCCCTTGCTTAAAAAAGTTCTGTTCTTGTGCCATATATCCACCAACTTTCCTCCACCTAATACAGAGTGAAACCCTTCCGCTACCATTTCCAGACTATCTTATTTGGGTAAATTCTCCTGTCTAGTTCAGATTCCACTAAGTTACCTCCATCAGTTAAACGATCGCCCCATAACTATTTACTGTCAATGGTCTAACTACTATCCTGGGCTTAATTACGCTGACCATCAGCAGTCATTCTATTGCCCTGGTCCTGTTTACAACGAGCACCTTTAGTACTACTTTCCTATAAATCAACTTACAATATTCAAGGATGCAGGCCTTATGTGGTAAATTTTTTCGAATGTGGTCACCCTGGGCACCTGGTATGAGGTTCCCCCAATTGACAGGTCCATAATGTACAACGGGATCAATGCTACCAGGGAAAATTCAGAGCGGAATATAGATGGGATTCTCTACCTCCGATATCCCAAATTCTAACGTCCCACCTGAATCTACTGAGGTATATGCAGCGGAAGCCCCCAGTATAATGATACATTCCTTTGTCAGCAGACGGTGGGGGTAGTAAATGTACTGACACAAACAGTAGCCAAGGACATGGTGGAAGAAGGATCTCTAGGGCATCAAAAGCCATACGCGTGTCAAATGTTTGAACAAAGTTTTTAGACAAACTGGAACCATCTGCAGATGCGCTTTCCCTGAGAGGAGTAAACGTTGCCTTCCTAGTGGACGCTATTGTTAAAGGGTACCCTAAAGTTGGTGAGGGTATTATGAACTTCCTTGGCAGAAGCTATCATTTTATTTTCTTGTAGTAAACAGTCAACATTCATCTTACTTGTAGTATACCTACTGTGACATTTTTGTAGTAAAAACCCAAGTTTGTGCTATAATAGATACGGGAGCTTTATTTAACATAGCTTCCACTAAGCTGGTGGCAAAGTTAATATTAAAATCTGATGTGGAACACCATATGGTATATGGGACCGCTGGAGCAGATAGCACGGTCTCTGAGGGAGCTTACAGTGCACTTCCCTTGCGGTTTGGATCAATTGTTATTGTATCTCTAGTGGTAGTGTTGCCAAACAGCAATCAAGACCAGTTGATTGGAATCATTTTTATGCGACACTATGGTGCTGTCATTAATATGATGGAAGAGACCTACAAAATTTGAGTCAGCGGATCCCAATTTACTCTACCTTCAGCGGAGTGCCAAAGGATTCGGTGCACATGGGGCATATCAATTTGGCCTATAGTGATGGGGTGATTCTAGTTCACTACCATCGACATAAGAGCAAGACCTAGGCCTATCCCCAGCAAATATATGAATATCAATGGCTACCGCTCATAGCTGCTGGAGCTATATCTTTCCCCTCCAGACACTAACTAATAATAAATACAGAAAATAGAGGTGGAAGTTCAATATGGGCTCTATGGGGAGATCATTGGGCCTTATCAGCAGTCACAGTTTGAGCACCACATGGCTCCAGGCATCATCCTCACAGGTCATGGGGAGATCAAGGCTTTGTAAGTGAACCTAATTCACGAACCCATACAAATCCGCTGACACTAAAAGTGGCGTTTTTACACTTGACCTCAGTGGAGGAGGTCCTTTAGGTCACAAGTTTGGGTCAATGGATGAATTAAGGTTACCAATTGATTTGCATCCCATCATAATGACATTGTTATTACGCAAAAACTTATTTGGCTTATCAGAGTCACAGAAATATCAAGTAATAGCTTTATTTAGAAAATACAAAGAGCTTTTTGCTATCAACCATGATTTAGGGTGCGCGCAGGGAGTGGTCCATCAAGTGGACACTGGAGATCATCCCCCCATTAGTTCTTAAAAATCCACCGGTCAATGGCAGTGGAGGTATTAATAGCTGAGGAGATCAAAACCTGCTTGAATAAGAGATGCTCAAACCATCAAAGATTCCGTGTGCTTTTCCTGTTCTTTAAATTTAAATTTAAATTTAGTGTGGGGAAGGCCGACCATGGGATGGACACTTCCGAATATGACTCAGACGAGACAAAACTTAGTACCAGGTGAGGCACCCCAGAGAAGCGATGCTATATCTTGTTGCCAGCGGGAACGCCACTTATGGGAAGGGGAGGGAACGTGTGTAGGAGGCGTAGCCACTATTGAGCACGTGTGGAGGAAGGGGTCTGATTTTGATGAACCAGACTGGGAACCAGGAGGAGACCAGCTGCCGGCGATGTGGTGGGAGATATCCAAACATCCACGCTTGAAATTGATCCACCAAATGAGACCGGAATCTGTGGACAGCTTCAGGGAGGGTGGGGATGGATCTGGCGATGGCATCCAAGACAATCGTGTGGATAGTCCACATGGCGATTGCAACCACCAGAGCACGAAGGGAGGGTGGGAGGGGGAGGCCATTGATGAAGCAAACATATCTCTTGACAGACTGAAGGGATGTGTTTGATCCTGGCCTAGCAGACGTTGGACTTCGCGCCATATTACTTTAGAGGTGGGGCACTTCTCCAGGCGGTGAAACAGCGTTACATACTGGCCACACACGACACAGGATGAGTGTAAAGCATTAGAGCGCTCAGCTGTACGATACACCCGCCTCAGGCAGCGCCACACATGGGAGCGGACTTGAGGCTGCAACAGAGGATGGTGTGCGTATTTCCAGATAGTCTTTTGGGTCTCAGTGGAATAAGGGATGTCCATCATGTCCAGGTAGTCCACCCTGGATAGGACTTGGGGTCGAATGGGGATCACGCCATCATGGATGGGTAGCCCCTGTACCTCTTGTGTGAACTGAGGAGAGGGGCGGCCTCTTCAGGTTGTATGTCCACTAATACGAATTCTCCACTCTGCGCTTCGCATGGAGAGTAGGATTCGTTTGTAGTGGGTTTTGGTCCCGTGAGGACCTGTGGCTGATGTGTGTGATGCGAGTTATTTCATCAGGGAGTGGGAGTTTGATGGATTGTTGAGGCCCAAGGCTCGGGAGAAGTTGGAGCGGGCCGCGCGGGACCAGTGTTGGGATGGGAGTGTAGGAGCAGTGACGGCCGCGATCCAGGTGCCTAGGATCTTGGCGGCATGGGCTTTGAAGTCAAGTAGGCCCATGCCACCATGATGATGAGGGCCAAACATGACCTCTAGCCGTACTGGTGGAGGGCGGCCTGACCAAAGCCAACCTTGTAGCAAAGCATACAGGGATTTGAAGAAGCTTGGGGAGAAGGGGATGGCGTGGGCTCCAAACCAGACTTTGGATAGGAGCATAGAGTTGGCAAGAACAACCCTGCCAGTGAGGGTAGTAGGGTGGGCTCTGAGAGAGGCGATTCACTTCGTCACGTTGTCCAGTATATGGCACTCCATTACTGCTGACGCGTATCCTCCTGCCTCCAACCACACGCCCAGATGGCGTACCGGTCCTATGGTAGGTCGCAGCACAAAGGGGAGCACCAGTGGAGCGGTGTGTTTTGAGTTAGTAAGGCGTGGACTTGGGCGAGCAGATGGGCTGGGTTGGGAACTACTTGCTGGGGCCCAGCAGTTCTGAAACTGACCAATGAGGATGATTTCGGTTTTGGAGGCGTTCAGTGCTGCGTTGCTTACCCGGGAATATTCCTGGATGAGGGCTTCAAGCGCGCATGCATCTTTGTACTAGACACCCCCACCACGCAATCATCTGCAAATGCCATCATCTTGACTGGGGTTTGGCCTGGCACATGGACCCCAGTGAGTTGGGCATTCACATTTCGCAGTAGTGGGTCAAGGCTGAAGTTGTATAAGAGTGGGCTCAGGGGGTCCCCTTGTCACAGGCCCCTTTGAGGACGGACTACTTCCGTTAGGAAACCTGGGCCGCGCACAGCCATTGTTGCAGATTCCGTGAGCAGCATCACCCAGTTAATGAAGCGGGGAGGTAGGCGGAATTGTTGGAGGCAGGCCCTAAGGTATTCCCAGTTTACTCTATCATAGGCCTTTTGTTGGTCCAAGAATACAAGTGCCCCAGAGGCTGTGGACTGACACACATTAGCCACAGAGTGCACGTTATCCCAAATCGACCTTCTGGGGATGAAACCAAATTGTTCTGGAGAGATGGTGGCAGATGCTACAGTCCCCAAATGGTTAGCCATGATTTTTGTTAAAAATTTTGGTGTCTGTGTTTGTCAGAGAAATGGGGTGCCAGTTGGCTAAGTCTAGCCTATCCCCTTTCTTGAAGAGTGTGACTGTAAAGGCCTCATGTCCTCCTGGTAGGAGGCGCGTTTCCAACAGGCTTTGGTTGAGTGAGGCTAGCAGCAATGGGGGATATATATTTAAAATATTTTTTGTAGAACTCATATGGAATGCCATCTGGGCCTGGGCATTTTCGGTTTGGCGCACCGCAAATGGTAGTCCATAATTCGTTCAGAGTAATTAAATTCATTATTTCTGGGTATCAGAAAATGGTGCGGATATGAGCTCTGTCGAGAAATTCCACCATTTCGGCTGGCTGAATTGGTTTGGCTTGGTATAACTTGGAGTAATACTTCTGTGTTTTGATTGCCACTCTAGCCAGCGTATCCGCGATGGAATCATCTGATCTTCACACCTGTGTGCAGGCCACGCTCTGGCATGGTGCAAAAAATTTTTGAAGAAGTATGCGGTGCACTTGTCGCCTTTAGTGATGCGTGTGGCCCTGTATTGGACACAAACCCAATGTTTGTGTTGCCTTTCAAGTGCGTTGAGGTGGGCTGCTGCCTCCACCCACTTCTGGCCCCATACAGGGCTATATCCTGAGGCTGGAATGTTGGACTCCAAGTGGGCCAATTCCGCCAGTGCACGCGATATAACCGCCGATGTGGCTCGTGAGCATCTGGATGAGAGATGGCGAGAGTGGCGGATGGTGTCTTCTTTAAAAGTTACCCATGTGGAAATGGGGTCCACACAAAACGGTGCAACAAACGATTTTGCCAAAGTTGCCTCTTCCACCCACATGGAAAATCCTGGTGATGCAAGCTCTGGGGGCAGATTTTGCACCAATGTGGGGCCTTTGCAACTGTGACGGGTAAGTGGTATGTTATTGAGACCAGTCGGTGGTCAGAGAATTCCATTTTCGTTGTTTTGAAGTGGGAGATGTGGGGTTGGAATTTCGCCGGTGCTAGAATAAGGTCAATGCGGGTCATGGACCTTAATTGGCCATTGTGGACATGGGGACGCGTCATGTTTTTGAGCAGTGGGGCATGTCGCGGCAGCGCATCCATTAACCCAAGGGTGGCTTTTAAAACGCGTAGTTCTATGTGACCCTGTGGGGCGTGGGGTGAGGGCGGCCACCAGTCCATTGGTGAGGTTAGCCAACAGTTCATGTCACCAATTAGGAAAGAATCGGGGGGTAGTGGGAGGGATTTGACTGATGAGAAAAATTCCCAATGCTATTGTGCACCGTTTGGGGTGTAAATGTTGACGATTGTGTGGGCAACATCAGCCCATGAGAAGGTGACAACGAGCACTCGGTCATTTAGGAATTTTCTGAAGATATAAATTTTAAAAAATTGTTTTTCTGAATTAGCACCCTGCAGTGCTTCGACCAAAAGGATAGGGATGGTAGGAGCATTGTTTTCCAAGCTTCCTCAGAACCTCATGGACAGTGGGTTTCCTGGATGGCCAGGATATCCACGGGTAAATTAATTTGTTAAAAACTCAGTTTCCTAGCCCAGGATGGGGAGGCCTTGAGTCCGGCGATATTCAGCATCCCTAGAGTGAAGGTTTCCCTCATCGCACCTTAGGTGCATGGGGGTGGGCCCCCTGGCCCACCAGCCTCTTCCAGGTCCCCACAGGCTTTCACAGCAGCATGGGTATTAGCAGCAACGCTATTGGGGTTTTTGTTAATTTTTGCGGAAAGAGTCGCGTTGGCTTTGGCCTTTGCTTTTTGTTTTCCCGACGTCAGACGAATTTTTTGCGGTGCGGATAAGTTTGGTGCACCGTCGAGTGGGGCAAAAAAAAAATTTTGGTTGGGATAGGTCCCAAGTTGGTTTCAACCGGGGCTTGGGTGCAGCGATTGGGTGAGATCAAATCTCCCATCGGATCCTCAGATTGAGTGGCCCATTCAGCTTGGGCCTCCCAATCTGATTGGGTGATGGATTCCTGAGTTGCTTCCGCCGTGAAGGTCTCCATGTCCTCCTGGCATTGTGAGTGTGGGATGGTGGTGGTGACCTTGGCCGCTTCCTTGGCCGCGGTCCTACGGGCCTGCTTGGCCTTCTTCCGCTCCTGCAGGGAGATGGGCTTTACCAATAGGTAGCAGCCTTGTGCTCCCCATGGGAAAGCCTCTTTGGTGCTTGTGGTTGGTTTGTAGTGTGCCTCTCTGCTGGCCATGGCCGCCGAGGGGTGCTCTTGGAATGTAACGCCCTCTTTGATGGGGCACATGTGTGCCTTATGGCCAAACACGTCACAGTGGGTGCAAATGGGGGGCGCACTGTCCACGGTTACCCGGAATGGGTGGGTGGTGTGCCCTGCGATGTCAATAAAGGTGGAGTGCGGGATCTGGGTTAGGTCCTTCGCGATCTCCTCAGTTGGGGTCAGAACTGCGATGGCTTTACCGGTGCACAGGTGTGGCATCAGCATGAAACGTTGCATTTTGAAAGATTGTATTTCACCATATATGGCGAGACCATCTTTCAGGTGTTGCTCCAAAATGTCACATTTTACCATAGTAGGCAAAAAGTCAAATGTGAGGAAAATTTGGTTTGATTTTGTCCATCTGGTGCGTTTAGTTTCGATGACCCGTTGCCCTTCGGGGAGGTCAACCACTATGCGCACTGCTGCAGCCTCGTCTGCTGCTATTTTTTTTCAAAACCTAGGTCCAGCCAACCGCGCAACATGGAGTGAGGTGCAACGTACACCGCGGTCAGGAAAATTTTGTGTACATCTTCACAAAATTTTTCCCATAGGGCCGTTTTTTGGATGTCCAGATACACACGGACTCCAAATTCCACCAACGAAAGTGGCTGGGAATGTGGCGTGTTGATGTACTGGTTGCATCGTGCTTGCCACGCAAGTATCTCTGGGGAAATTGTGACCGCCAGTTTTTTTAGATTTTTTTCTATTCTGCCAGATTCTCTGGGGCATTTTTGAACGTTAGAGGCCGCGGGCCTTCCGCCTGCTCCTCTTGCCTTGCTTGCCCAACTGCTCCCAGACATGGGCGCAGACTAATCCCCTCTATGAGATTATCAAACTAGATTTAGTCTTGAATTGAATGGGTTGCAAAAGTGTTTGCAACGAGAAAGAAAAATGCTTTTCCTGTTCTTATTGTCAAAAATAAGGATAGCACTAACCAGGTAGTAATAGACTACCAGAAGCTCAACAGATTATGAAAAAGGACTCATACCCCTTGCCACAAATTGAAAATGCCTTAGATCAGTTGGGAGGATCTCATTACATTTCAGCTATGGATTTAATATCTGTTTATTGGCAAATCAAGTTGCCCACTGTGGAACAGGAGAAATGCGACATTATTACATCTAAGGGGCTTTTCCAACTGACTCATATGCCTCAAGGGTTATGTAATAACCTGGCTACGTTTCAGCGGGCCATGAACACCATTCTCAGTGACCTGAAGCTGTTATGCGTCCTCATGTACCTTGACAATATTAATGTCTTTTGAGTAATTTCTCCAAACATCTGACACGCCTAAAGGAGGTCTTCCGCTGACTTGCGGAGGCCAACATCAAGATTAAGCCTCATAAAAGTTATTTTATTTAAAGTTCAGATGGAGTACCTAAGGTTTGTAGTAGACGTGACCAGGATGAAGCCTCAACCAGCCAAGGTGGAGGCTATCCATAAATTGATTACACCAAATAGTAAGTGAAATATACAAGTTTTTTAGGGATGTTCAGCTATTACTGCCGCTTTATACCTAACTTTAGCTGTATTGGAGGACCGCTGTTTGCAGTATTAAGAAAGAATGACGCATTTGAATGGAGGAAACATCATCTGTTCTCTTTTAATACCCTTCAAATGGCGCTAACTAGTGCGCCTGTGTTGCGCTATCTGAATTTTGATAGAGTTCATCATATAAACGGATGCCTCCCTTTCTGCCATTGGGGAGGTCCTATCCCAAAAAGACGATGAGGGGGATGAGCACCCTGTAGCATAATGCAGTTGGAGCCTAAACATCCATGAACGCAATTTCACTGTAACTGAGTGAGAGTGCTTAGTGGTGATATACGTGTATAAGCAATTTAGGGTATATCCACATGGAGTGAAGTTCAAGGTCATAACAAATCATGTTTTTTTATGCTGGTTGCAGAGCCTTAGGGAGCTGGAAGAGCACCTAGATCTATGGTCCCTCAAACTGCAGGCTTACAACTTTGAAATATTCCAACAGCATGGTGCAAAACACAAAAATGCTGATTGCTTGTCAAGATTGCCAACTATTGCTATTATGGCAGATCTCAGTGGAATTATGTACAATAAAATGCTTATCAGGAAATATAATTATGAACCGGCCCAAGTCATAAAAGAATTAAATGAAATGAGAACTAATACCTTTCAACATAATGGTGAATTGTACAAGAAGATTAGCAAATCCATGGTGAACTTCCCGTGACCTTCAGCACGGCCTAATATTATTTTTTTAGTACTAGATGGTCCCTCGGCCTAATATTATTATGAGTGCACATAGGGAAGTCAGTCATAGTGGCATGCTCAAGACGATGGAATTGTTGTGGAATCAGTATTAATGGGAAATTATGAACTTCGATTTGCTCAAAACTATCTCCTGATGTCACCGGTGCTAAGTGGAAAGCTGTTCTTCCAGAAGACCTCATACCAGTTGGTGAAACCGCACTTTTCCTGGCCCACGGTTTTTCTTGATGCCATTGGTCCTCTTCCAACGCTAGCTAACCGGTCTAAGTACATTCTGGTGGCAATTTACCACTTGACCAGGTGGGTTGAGGCATGGGCAATACCTGATTTGGAGCAATCACGTTGGCTAATTTTGTGATGGAATGTATAAAAAGCAACATGGCTGTCCCCAGTTTATCCTTACTGACAATGGAACCAACCTCACTTCTAACATCCTCACAAAGCTAAATGAGCCGATGGCCATCCGTGGAGGACCATCCCATACCACCCTGAGTCCAACGGAATGATTGAGCGAGTTAATGAGACCTTAGTTAACATCCTCCATAAATTAGTAGTAGATCAACATTCAATTGGAGTTCCCTCTTATCCACCGCCAACTTCACTTACAACAGTAGCTATCATTCTGCCACAGGTAAGAGTCCCTTTCAATTACTGTATGGATGACACCCTTCCCTTTCCAGCGCTGCTATATGCCAATGTAGAAGATACTGGAAGAATGGATTTCTCAACGTTATTTGACAACCCTAGATGACATGTTAATCAAGTTTTAAACTGAAGCATACTCGTACAACTTAGCCAAAAAATTAAGAATTTAGCTGCCAATCAGGTATGGCATAGTGGGTAAGCTCAGTTCAAAGGTGGAGAAATGGTTCTATTCCATGACCAACATAGATTCAGGTTGAAGCATAAGTTAGCCAATATCGGATTGGTCCGTTTGAAGTTAAACAAAAGATGGGTGTAGATGCCTATACCATCAAGGACCCCGCGAGTGGTCAGATAATCAATTGAGTGCATAAAGTTCCTTTGGGCATATAAACAATAGGAGACTTATGATCCAGTCAAGGGGGGTGATGTTTCAATTCTTATATGACTGGATGATAAGCCCTAAGTCATTATGGCAGAGTGGGGAGAATTTGTCAAGCTTGATTATGAGACAGTTATTTGAGCGCCTTAGGATGAGGCGATATTGGGTTGGAAAGGTATTTTGGATTACCTCCAAATTGGTGGTAAGGTATTGTCAATGAATAACAAATAATGAGATGTCAACTTATGAGAGATAGTGAGTGGGTCGCCCAAAATTTGGGCTATTGTGAATTTAAAACATAGTAAACTCTCCAGAACCAATGAGAATGTAGCAGAAAGAATTACTATCAGAATGGTTGGTATTGACAGAGGTTGCTGATATATCAGCAAGATGAGTAGATTGGAGGATGAGGATTGTTAATAGGTTGGAGCGAGTGGAACAGTGAGAATCTGCTGTATATATTAATTTAAATAAAAGAGTGTCTTTGGGGCAATTGCTCCACATTTATTAAAGTTTATTAGTTGTTTCGAGGATTATGGTCATCATATCATCAGTCTTATTGCTCAGTGGGCTTAAAACTGTGCAAAACACCTTCAGCGTATCTCCAAGATACTGCCTATTTTATAACAAAATGTTTAAAGGGGTGTTCAGAGAGGTGGTTCAGTTTAGGACCCTTCAGAAAAACCCTCAGGCCCACCCCAGGTGTGACCTGGTCATTGAAAATATCCAAGAAATTGCACCCCCCCCAAGTTTTGTATGTAGGTCCAAATCTGGATATTAAGTTGGATTGAGGTTATTTTAATGGTTTGGATCATGGTTCAAACCCATGGATCTCAAAGTTTAATATGAAAAATTGTACAATTTTTAAAATTGATAAGATGGGTCTTTGAAAAAACTGGTGTTAGTGAGTTACTCATCTGGCAGAATTCATACAAGCTTAGCAGTATTCCACTCAATTTTTCCTCAATATGCCATACAAGCACCCATGTTGGATTTCAAGGGTTTCGATCTACTGGTGCATTTAGGGCCTAAAATTGCAGCAAATAGGGGAAGAAAACCTTTGATTATATTAAGGGAAAATAATTAAAACCTAGAAATTTGAGTTTTTAATAGTTTTTCTAGTGTTAGGGGGTGGAAGGCGAGTTGGTAGGGCGTATGGCTACCAACCTGAAGGTTGCAGGTTTGATTCCCACCCTTTGCACATCGATAGGGGTGCCAGCTAAAGGAAAGTATTGGCGGTTAGTAGGTATAATAACACGAAAACCTTACCCATGCCATAACCAGAAAAATCCGAGTCCTGGTCTGGAGGTGAAAAAACTTTCTACGACAGAGTTGACCCTGCTCAGGTTTCATGTTGATACTTTCTTTCTTTTATTTTGGTAATTTCCATCCCCCGGTCAGCTTGCCTCAAATAAATAAAATAAAATAGTTTTTCTAGTGTTATTGGGGGTAATAGGAAATGAACCCTCAAATGATATTATGGCTTGGTAATTAAACTTCCTTCAGGCTTAGGGCGTAGATATCAAATCCTTATTAAGTTTAAGCCAAATAAGGAAATTTGGGCATTTGACCTATTAAAGCCCTTGAATCTCGCCTCACTTTATCAGAAAGGCTGATGGAGGGTTGATAGTGGGTAGGACAAGCCTGTGAGGTAATTTTTTAATAAATTTGATCCTATCCCCATGTGATAAAAGATCTGCAATTTTTGGGACCCCTTCCAACCCTATAAAAGGGCCTGTTCTCCAAGTGTGGCTTGAATGATAATAGTGGTAAGGCAGGGAGGGACCTCGGAAGAGCTCCCTTGATTCCGCTGAGGAGTCAGAATATTCTGCCTACCTAAACTCAAACCATTTGGTCAAGTTTTACTACAATTTATTAGAATTTTGCCCAAATTTGAAGGATTCCACCGCAAATTGGCCAGGATATTTTGGCTGATTTTACAATCAATTTCGTCCAAAACGCTCTTATCACAATATTGGACTTGCAATTGTCTGACAACCCAAAACTTCTATGACACCATCCAAGACCTCTAATACCTTCTCCCAAAATATATCACAAAAAGCCTAAGATGGCATTTAGGGCGTCCAGAAAAAGGCTTAGTCATCATAAAATTCCGTAATCTCTTCCCCTCCAATATATAGGCAACCACCCTCCTTATGGTAGGTTTCCAATTTATTCTTTATCTTTTCTCCCTCTAAATTTCCTCATAAATCAGCAACTTTGCTTTGTACCCTTTGTCATGAAATCTGCCTCAATGCCGCCTTACTTCTTTAAACAAATATTTTCCAGTAATGCATTCTGCTAGGCGTAAAATAATTTTTGGAAATATTTGAGTTATACCTGATCTGCAGATCTGCCATGGTTCCACACCCTCCACTAGATAGTGGACAACTGCCTCCATGATGATGATTGCCAATCCATTGTGCACATTGTGGAGGCTGTTATCCACCTTTTTACCTCAATCCCCCCTTTTTTGGGTTCAATCTTCACTGTTTTGACCGTGATCCATATCACAATATTTAATAAGGTGATCCACCCTATATGAGCATATTAATAAACAGCTGTGATCTTTGATGGGTTGTCTCCCTCTTTACCTCTCTCACCATTGGAGATTGATGTTTGATTTTGTGTGGGGAAAATGCTCGCTGGTGCCTTTTTTACTTAACTTCCAACAATTTTAAGGGATTTCTGCACCACTTTATAAAAAAATAAAACACTTAGAACAACTAATAGGGTAGTTTTTTATAGGTTTTATTGATAGCGGCAATGGGGTAAAGACAAAACCTCTTAATAAGTTGATATTTTATATTTAAAGCATTGAGGCTCGAAATTCATAGCTTAGTAAATTCTGTTTTAGAAGATATGAGATGTCACCCTATCAGATCTCTTGAACTCGCCTTGTTTGGGTGGAATGGCCAATTAAGGATCAGGAGCAGGAAGGACTAGTACATGCGAAAATGTTTTTATATATTTGACCCAGTCATTGGAATGGAAAATTTTTGCACTTGGTTGGACCCCCTCTGACCCTATAAAAAGGGCCATTTCCATGGGGTAACCTGTACTAAAATATAAGAGGCTGGGGAAGAGCCTCCAATGACTTTCTGAATTCTACCAACAATTAGGTGCAATCTGACCACTTAAACTTAATTTTTTGCCTGATTATTGTTAGAAGTGTTACACTGATTTTAGTAGTTCTACCAACTTGGCCAGGGTTTTTTGGACAATTTCATCCTTATTTTTGTCCTTATTTAAAGCTGAAACCCTCTTATATATAATCAGACTTGTAGTTATCTGACATTACCCCCTTCAAGAATTTTGGGGAGAGAATAAGGGCGCAAGAACTGACCATGGACTCGGTTTATTGTAACTCTGGTAGCAAGGGACTTAATGAAGTACTCCTCCTCTAGCTTATAAGTGACTACAAAAGGGCCTTCCCAAATAGATCCAAGCTTTTTATTTTTGGAATTGATAAAGTTGTGGTAATATAATACCAAGTCTAACACTTGAAAGGAAAGGAGGGGCTTTCTATGCTTGTTTGCAGCTACCCCTTCTTTTGTTACCATTTTAGCTAAGTTAATCATGGCATTGGACTGCATCTGATAATGCATTGTGACAATTCTTTTCAGGGCTTTATTAGTATCATCTGTCCTACCAGAGAAGACTTCTTTTGCTAGCTTAGCTGGTAATCCTGGTTCCTGACCATATAATACATAGAAGGGAGACATTTTAAGCTGTTTAATGGTAGCTGATATGGTAGGGCATGAAGGCACTAGGTAAGAATTGATCCCAGTTTAGGGGTTCTGAGCTGGTCATCTTTTGTAATATGAATCCAGGGTTCCATTTTCTCTTTCCACAGTACCATTCATGGAGGGATTGTAGGGGGCTGAGAAAAGTTGCTGCGTCCCAATAGAAGTGGTCAATAACTTTACCACTCACACATTAAAACTCTTCCCAAAGTCGCACAGTAGGACCTGGGGACAACCATGCCTGGTGAAAATATGTTGATGGAGGAAGGTGGCAGTAGCTTTTGCAGTCTGGGCAGGAAGGGAAACCACTTCAACCCATTTGGTGAAGTGATCAATGCCTACCAGGATTTAGCGATTCTCACTGGTAATCTGAGGTAGTGGGCCTATGACATCCAAGCTTATAGTATGAAACGGCTGTTGAGGCGTTGTGGGTTGGTATTCATACTTGGGTTTGTAGCTGGATTGCTTCTTAAAGATCAGGCAGGCATCCAACACTTTGATGATGGACTCCATATTCCCTCCTAATAATATTGATTCTTCACCCACTCATAGGTTTTACGCACTCCAATGTGCCCCAGCATATAATGGACCTCCATGATCACGGGAACTCGCTCTGAAGGTCTGAGATTTGGCAACCAATTCACCCCTATTTTCATATACAACTTCCCGCTTTCCACCTTGGTGTTGCAGGAGTGTTGGGCTAACATTTTTCGGATGGGTTCATCCTCATCATCCCAGGCGTCAGGGGTCATAAGGATTTCATGCAGCCTCTCAGATTCACTATTATCCAGTTGAAGGATAGGCGGCCGAGTTAAGCCATCAACGTTCATATGACGGGTTCCAGCTTGGTGCTCAATCTTCACATAGTAGTGTTGGATCTTTAAAGCTCAGCGAGACAACCGCCCAGTGGGATCCTTCATATTTTGTAACCATTTCAGGGAGGCGTGTTCAGTGACCACAGTGAAGAAAGTTCCATATATAAAAGGACGGTAAAATTTATAGCCATTAGGATTGCAAGGCACTCTTTTTCTGTGACACTGTAATTGAGTTCAGCCTTGGATAACGTTTTGTAAAATAGGAGACATGGTGTTCCACGCCATTATGATCCAATTGCGTCAGAATTTCCCCAACAGCATAGTCAGAGGCATCAGTAAACAAAAGGAAAGGTTTATTATAATCAGGATGGTGCAGTATAGGGTGCTTTTTAACAACTGCTTTAGCATCTCCTAGTGACCTTTTGTTCTTCTCCCTAATGGAAAGTGACGTTCTTCGCCAGTAGCCGTGCAAGAATCTCACTCAGCTGAGCAAACTTGGGGATAAATTTGTGGTTATACCTCATCATACCCAAGAATACCTGGATATTGCTAAGGTTTTTGGGAGAAGCATTTTTATAGCATCAACCTTGTCTTGGAGGGGTTAATCCCATCCTGTGAGATGGCGTGTCCAATGAAATCTAACTTTTCTGGAAAAATGTGCACTTGGAGGTTTTTAATTTAAGGTTAGACTGATGTAAGCGCTGAAAAACTTCTTTAAGGTGAGCAATATGGTCATTAAAGGTCTTAGAAAACACCGTAATTTCATCAAAATAGACAATGATACAACTTAACTTGAGGTCCTACATGATGTGATCCATAGCTCGCTGGAAAGTTAAAAGAGCATTAAACAACCCCTGAGGTAATTGAGTGGGTTGGATTAGACTTTCGCTTCAAATTAGAGCCATTTCTCTTGATCTTGGGGAGAGAGGTACATCTGCCAAGCCGCTAGCTAAGTCCATGGCTGAAATGAACTTAGATCCAGAGAGCTGTGCTAGAGCAAAGTCAATGTGAGGTATGGGATAGCTATCCTTTTTTGTGAGGTTGTTTAGCCGGCGGTAGCCCATCACAACTCAATAACCGCCATTTTTCTCTTATATGAGGAGGGCAGGGCATGACCAGAGAATTTGTGAAAGTACTAGTTGGCCAGCGTCTAATAGCTGTTTGAGCTCCGTCCTCATCTTTTGCTCCTCAACTTTTTATAATAAGTTTTGGATCAGATGGGACTAGCATCCCCAACATTGATGGTATGACTCCAACACTTCATATGACCATAATTGGTCTCAGATTATAAGAATATGTCGCTGTAGGACTCCAATAAACTATGAGATTTATTAAGCTCTTCTGGGGTTAGCTCCTTGGAGATATGAACATTGGGCAATGTACATAATGATTTGTCTCAGGGAGGCACATATCTGACTTAGACCTGATGCTGTGGACCTGGTTAATATCTTTAACTGGTATCAGCAGAACTTTCCCAATCTCCAGGTGTTTATGTATGACCATTTCCTTACTGGTAAGATTCCCCAGTAGAATACTGATAGGACGTTGGAAGGCTTGGTCTAAGATGCCTGATAATACTCAAGGTTTAAGGGACTGATTCCATTGATGCTCTTAATTGTAGCAGGCAATTGTGGGGATTTTCAGGGTATTTTGGTGTCGATCACCCTTTGTTCACCCGCTTTAGTCAACACCTCTTCAGTGTAAGTCCAAGGGAATGTCCCCTCTGTGTGGATCAGGCGATCTTCTCATTTCCTAACAAAAGGGTCTTAAGAGGGCAGCTGTACCCCTCATCACACAGGGCGATCTTGCCCATGTGGTAGATGAGCGTTGGGTGAAGCGCTCCCTCTGAAGATTCCTCCACCAGCCCTTCACTTACCTCCGAAGAGTTAGTTCACCAAATAGAGGAAATCTATGCCAGAATCATTGATAAAGTGTCATCTCCACAAGCTGGATGGACGCTATATAGACAATGGCACTGAATCCTCGAAATTTGAGCCAAAATGTCCAAAAACATATGGGATTAAAGCCCATCGGACGTGTAACTTTTAGCTGGAAGGGGACAAATAAATTCTCAATTAAAATTGCTGAAAGCATCAAGCCATTGAGCAGTATGATTGCCGACCTTAAATTTCTCTCAAAAATTGTTGGGCCTTGTCCCCAATGGGCAGATATCACCATTGAAATTTGTTGCTGATAATTTAAAACTCTCATCACAAAAATCAGGATTGTCACTCAAGGAATCCTGTTTGGCTGAATAAACGCCCCAGCGACCAGGAACAGGCGGATTAACCATCCCAAACCTGTTTCTGACCCATTAGGGCTTCCCCATTGTGGGGTAGCCCTGGGGGATTCCTGTTGCCCATTGGGTCAGATGCCATCATGCTAAATAATGCAAACATAGTAGAGCCTAGGTTCAGGCGTTTGCAGATGAACTGATAGCGACTTGGCCTGCCACCAAATCCTTCGATGTTGGTTCAATTATAATCATTTTCCCCCTCCCCCAAAAATTCGCTGGGTTAGGTCAAATTTGAGGGTCCTGATCCCTGCTTTGACATACTACCAAATTGAACACTAGCTAATCAGTTGCATCACACTAAGAAAAATGTTGGTCAATTTTCTATAATTTTACTTTCCAATAAACTTACCAATACTCAATTCCAGTTTCTATTATGTCCAAATATAAACCACCCCTCCCAAATATATTTCTACAACCTTAGGGACCCATGGCCATGCTTACCTGGTTCATTTCTAGGTTCCTATACATGATAATAACTCATGGGCGCTTATTGGCGAAATCCCTTCCTGGTTTCCTAACCGTCATACCAGAAGCAGTTCCAATGGCATTCGGGCTTGGCGTTTGGATGCTTCGGCACTTAAACTGGCAGGCCAGGCTAAACATAACTTGCTGTTTTACTGAAATTCAGCTGCATAAAATGGAATTCCCTCAAGAGCGTCCACTGATTCAGGCATCTTGGTATTCTGCCCCACCATCATATAGCATAAGGATAAGGTGGAGAAAGGATACTCAACTGTGCAAGTGTATTCCTTTTTATTAATCTCATTTTGGCCTAATATCAGGGGAACCTCATAGTTAAGCTGGGAGAGATAGCCCTGCTTCATATTGATAATCCTGTTATACTCGAGTATAAACTGGGTACCAATGAGAAAGTCATAGGTGTTGTTGAATAAGGCCACCAAAAGGGCCGAGAGGAGGATTTTCCCAAATTGGATGGGTGAAGATGATTAAGCCTAAATAGCGCAAGTGTTGGTCGAACCATCAGTGCCAAACACCTTAGTATAGCCGAGGCAGGTGCCAGCTTAATTTCTCATAAGCTTTGATGATTCAACGTTCACAGAGGACCCAGTGTCAATAATAGCCTTTACCCGCACTCCATTAACAATGACCTCCACTTTAGTTAAAGTTCCACCCAAGTTATAAAAAGATCAAGGACCTCCTTCAGCTGGAGTGTAGAAGTAAGGCGTTTAGCAGTTTCAGGGAATTTATCCCGGATAGAATGAAGTTTATATACACTCTGAGTGAATTGGGTCATCGTGGCAATGAGCTTTTCAGCATCACTGGTGGTATTGATAACCTCTAGACCTCTCAGTACCTGATAAAGGTATGTTTTGCGGGGTATCCTAGCCAAATCCACTCTATCTGGGTTCAATTGGTCAGGTACCTCCACTTCACCTGGGGCTCCTAGGACATAGTGACCAACATTTTCACAACCCCCCTCAGATTCGTCGTCAGAGGGATTTTTAATGCACACCGATGACTCCATTGTTTGATAGTTAAGGTCAGAGCTTCCCTTGTTGCAGAGGAGTTTGGGGGCTCTCAGCTACTTGTGTAACTTTTGGAGGTGAAGCTGTGATAGTTACGGCTCTACATTTAGCCTTTGATGAAGGGGGTTTGGGCTGCCCCATGGCTACAGGTTTTGAGCTCAAATTGGTAGGAGGAGATGCCGAAGGGGATAGCATTGTGGAAGTGGAGGTGTCAACTACGCCGGCTTTGTGTAGATCAGCAGCTGTGTGCTTTTGGGAAACAGACGGTTTAGCATTTGTGACTTGGTCATTTAACCCATAATGAGTGGGGGCAAATGGCACCCGAGAGAGGGGTTTAGGCTCAGGAACTGGCTTTGGAACCACTTTGAGAGGCTCATAGTCTGATAAAGATGACCTTGTGACAAGATGGAGGCAGGAAGCGCGATCCCATTGACGAGGATGTACTTTGATTTACAGGATTGAGAACATCAAGTTTTCTGGGTGAAGGTAAATTAAGTTTTAGCTGCACCACAGGTGCTGAGCTCAGAGTAGTTACCAGCGTTAGGGTACCCAAAGGGATCGTCACAGCCTCTTTCAATGGGGGCTACAGTTGAATAACTTTCAATGGTCAACACCTGAGAAGTTGACCCAACACTTGAAGTAGCTTTAGCGTTATACATATCTGCCACATCCAGCAGAGCCTCTTGATACCTTGGATGGTCCAGAGGTGGCACTTTGCAGATAAGATGCTGATCTATAGAAGGGTGAGACGTCAACCCGCTCAGAATGGCAGCAATGGCGTTGTCAAAAGGTGGCATTTTAGCAAGCAACAGGGGTTGAGCGTCCCTATAGAACTGCTGCACAAAAGAGGTGATTGATTCACCCTCTTTCAATTTAAGGCACATAAAGGCCTGTTTTTGTCGTTGTAAACTCTGCTGGGAGACAAATTAGTCAATAAGTGCTTGTTTAACCTCCAACCAAGTGCTGAGATTGATCATGGTGGGAACCATAATTTCTTATGCTAGACGACTCAAGCAATGGAGGATGTACTGGGTTTTTTTGTTGGTCAGTTGCTCCTTCCATAGAAGATTCATAAAAGAAGAGGAAGGAGGCAATACTGCTCTCACCTGGGATGAACTTATCTCTAAAGGGGCTTTAGAATAGAGCGCTGCTCAAGACTTTTGAGGCAAGATAAAGCACTGGCTAGCTGGTTTCTCAAAGTGGCTAGCCTATGGTTACTTTTTGCAGGGAAGTTGTGAGGGTTAGATACCCTACCAACCTCCATTTTTAAACGTTTTTGTGGTGTACAGGTGCCCCTGTAGTGAGTACCACTTGTTGGATTTTAGGCGGGTTAAATGCTCGCTGGTTCCTTTTTTACCTAACTTCCAGCAGTTTAATTAAAGGGATTTCTAAACCAATTTATGAAAAATAAACACTAGGAACAATTAACAGACTTTTTATAGGTTTTATTGGTAGCAGCAATGGGGTAAATATAGAACTCTCTTAATATTTCAATAATTATTTAAAGCATTGAGCCTCGAAATTTGGATCACTTAGTAAATTCTTAATTAGGAAATATGAACTGTTGCCCTATCAGATCTCTCAAACTCGCCCTGTTTGGGTGAAGTGACCAATTGAGAATTGGGAGCAGGAAGGACTAGTCCATGTGGTAATTTTTATATATTTGATCTAATCAATGGACCGGAAATTTTTTGCACTTAATTGGACCTCCTCTGACCCTATAAAAAGGGCCAGTTTCTGTGGGTTAACCTTTACTAAAAATAGAAGAGGCTGGGGGAGGAGCCTCCAATGAGCTCCCTGAATTTGGCTGACGATTTGGTACATTCCAACCACACAAAGTCAATTTGTTTGCCCAATTATTGTTAGAAGTGTTTCTTAATTTGAGGAATTCCACCAAGAACTGTCCAGGGTCTTTTGGCCGAATTCATCTGTATTTTTATCCTTATTTAAAACTGATACACTTTTATTAGATAATCAGACTTGTAATTGTCTAACAATTTCCCAAGTAAGGCCCGTGGTTGCCCCTACAGCAGCCTTCTGCCTTGTTAGAGTGGCCTTTGTTATGTTTTTTGTAATTTATCCCTCAATTAATCCTTAGAGAACCTTTTTCAAAGGTTACTGAAGCAGCTGAACCTCTGGAATTCTGTACCATTAAGTGGGCTCTAAACCTCTAGTTGATATTGATGGTCTTCTCTTTTCTCTCTCGTTGCAATCACTTTTGCAACCTATTCAATTCAAGTCTGAATCTAGTTTGATAATCTCACAGAGGAGATTAGTCTGCGCCCATGTCAGGGAGCAGTTGGGCAAGTAAGGTAAGAGGAGCAGGTGGAAGGCCCGCGGCCTCCAACGTTCAAAAACGCCCCAGAGAAACCGGCGGAATAGAAAAAAAATTTAAAGAACTGGCGGTCACTATTTCCCCAGAAATCCTCACATGGCAATCACGATGCAACCAGTACATCAACACGCCGCACTCCCAGCCACTTTCGTTGGTGGAATATGGAGTCCTCATGTTTCTGGACATCCAACAAATAGCTTTATGGAAAAATTTTGTGGGGATGTGCACACCTTTTTCCCAACCGCGGTGTACGTCGCACCTCACTCCATGTCATGCGGTTGGCTGGACCTAGGTTTCAAAAACAAAGAGGCAGCAGATGAGGCTGCTGCGGTGTGTGTAGTGATCAACTTCCCGAAGGGCAATGGGTCATCAAAACCAAACGCATCAGATGGACAAAATCCAATCAAATTTTCCTCATGTTTGACTTTTTGCCTACTACGGTAAAACGTGACATTTTGGAGCAACACCTGAAGGATGATCTTGCAGTTTACGGCGAAATACAATATTTCAAAATGCAACGCTTTACGCTGATGCCACACCTCTGCACTGGCAAAGCCATTGCAGTTCTGACCCCAACTGAGGAGATTGTGAAGGTCCTAACCCAGATCCTGCACTCCACTTTTATTAATATCAGAGGGCATACCACCCACCCTTTCCAGGTGACCGTGGACAGCGCGCCCCCCATCTGCACCCACTGTGACGCGTTTGGCCATAAGGCGCATGCATGCCCCACCAAGGAGGGCGTCACATTCCAAGAGCACCCCTCAGCGGCCTTGGCCAGCAGAGAGGCGCACTATGAACCAACCGTAAGCACCAAAGAGGCTTTCCTGTGGGGAGCACAAGGCTGCTACCTACTGGTAAAGCCTATCTCCCCGCAAGAGTGGAAGAAGGCCAAGCAGGCCCACAGGGCCGCGGCTAAGGAAGCGGCCAAAGCCACCACTGCTATCCCACACTCCCAACGCCAGGAGGGCATTGAAACCTTTGCGGTGAAAGCAACTCAGGAATCCATCAACCAATCAGATTGGGAAGCCCATACTGATTATGCCACCCAATCTGAGGATCTTATGGGTGACTCAAATTCTCCCAATCTTTGCAACCAAGCTCCAGTCAAAACTGACTTGGCCTTCAACCTACCTGAAAAAAAAAATTCGCCCCACTCGATGGTGCACCAAACTCATCTGCACCACAAAAAATTTGTCCAACGTCGGGGAAACAAAAAGTGAAGGCAAAAGCCAAAACAACTCTTTCTGCAAAAATTAACAAAAATACCAATAGTGTTGCTGCAAACACCCGCGTTGCCCTGAAGGCCCATGGGGATCTAGAGGAGGCTAGTGGGCCTGGGTGCCCACCCCCTCGCACCTAAGGTGCAATGGGGGAAACCTTCACTTTAGGGATATTGAATATAGCTGGACTTAAGGCCTCACCGTCCCAGGCTAGGAAACTGAGTTTTTTACAACAAAATTTACCCGTGGATATCCTGGCCATCCAGGAGTCCCACTGTCCGTGAGGTTCTGAGGATGCTTGGAAAACCATGCTCCTCCCATCCCTATCCTTTTGGTCAGAGCACTGTGGGGTGCTAATTCAGAGAAACAAATTCTTAAAATTTTTATTGTTAGAAACCTTCCTCAATGGCCAAGTCCTCATTGTCACTTTCTTGTGGGCCGACGTGTCTTATGCAATCGTCAACATCTATGCCCCAAATGGTGCACACAAGCGTCGGGAATTTTTCTCATTGATCAAATCCCTCCCGCTACCCCCTGATTCTTTCCTAGTGGGCGATATGAACTGTTGGCTAACCTCACCAACAGACCGGTGGCCTCCCTCATCCCACGCCCCACAGGGTCATGTATAACTACGCGTTCTAAAAGCCACCCTTGGGTTAATGGATGCGCTGCCATGGCATGCCCCGCTGCTCAAAAACATGATGCGCCCCCATATTCACAATGGCCAATTAAGTTCCATGTCCCGCATTGACCTTATCCTTATGCTGGCGAAATTCCAACCCCACATTTCCACTTCAAAACAACAAAAATGGAATTCTCTGACCACCGACTGGTCTCAATAACCTACCACCTACCCACCACAGTGGCCAAGGCCCCACATTGGTGCAAGCTCCGCCCCCCCCCAAACTCGAGTCACCAGGATTTTCCACTTGGGTGGAATCTGCAACTTTGGCAAAAGAGTTCATGGCACCGTTTTGCGCGGACCCCATCTCCACATGGGTAACCTTCAAAGAGGATACCATCCGCCACTCTTGCCACCTCTCCTCCAGATGCTCATGAGCCACATTGGCCATCATTTCGCGCACTCTGGCAGAGTTGGCACACCTGGAGTCCAACATCCCAGCTACAGGATACAGCCCTGCATGGGGCCGGAAGTGGGCAGAGGCAGCTGCCCACCTCAACGCGCTCAAAAGGCAACACAAACATTGGGTTTGTGTTCAATACAGGGCCAAATGCATCACAAAGGGTGACAAGTGCACTGCATATTTTTTTAAAAAAAATTTTGCACCATGCCAGAGCGTGGCCTGCACACAGGTGCGAAGATCAGATGATTCCATCGCGGATACGCTGGCTAGAGTGGCAATCAAAACACAGAAGTATTACTCCAAGTTATACTGATCCGATCCAATTCAGCCAGCTGAAGTGGCAGAACTTCTCAACTGAGCCCACATTTACTCCATTTCTCAATACCCGGAAATAATGAATTTGATTACTCCGAACAAATTATGGACAGCCATCTGTGATGCACCTAACTGGAAATGCTCAGGCCCAGATGGCATTCCATATGAATTCTACAAAAAGTACTTCAAATATATATCCCCACTGCTGCTCGCCTATCTTAACCAGAGCCTGTTGGAAACGCGCCTCCTACCAGGAGGACAAGAGGCCTTTACCATCACACTCTTCAAGAAAGGGGATTAGCTATACTTAGCCAACTGGCGCCCCATTTCTTTAACTAACATGGATACCAAAATTTTAATAAAAATCATGGCTAACCGTTTAGGAATTATAGCATTTGCCGCCATCTCCCCAGAACAATTCAGTTTCATACCCAGAAGGTCAATTTGGGATAACGTGCACTCTGTGGCTAATGCATTTCAGTCCACAGCCTCTAGGGCACTTGTATTCTTGGACCAACAGAAGGCCTATGATAGATTAAACTGGGAATACCTCAGGGCCTGCCTCCATCAATTCCGCTTACCCCCTCGCTTCATCAACTGGGTGATGGTGTTCACGGAATCTGCAACAATGGCAGTACGTGGCCCTGGCTTCCTAACAGAAGTAGTCCGCCCTCAAAGGGGCTTGCGACAAGGGGACCCCCTTAGCCCACTCTTATACAACTTCAGCCTTGACTCACTACTTTGAAATGTGAATGCCCAACTCACTGGGGTCCATGTGCTGGGCCAAGCCCCAGTCAAGATGATGCCGTTTGCAGATGATTGTGGGTCAGGGTGTCTAATAATCAAGATGCACGCGCACTTGAAGCTCTCATCCAGGAGTACTCCCAGGTAAGTAACGTGGCACTGAACGCTTCCAAAACCAAAATCATCCTCCTTGGTTGGTCCCAGAACTGCTGGGCCCCAGCAACTAGTTCCCAGCCCAGCCCATCTGCTTGCACACGTCCTCGCCCTCCCAGCTCAACCCACACCGCCCCACTGGTGCTCCCCTCCATGCCACGCCCCGCCATAGGGCCAGTCCACCATCTGGGCGTGTGGGTGGAGGCAGGCGGATATGCATAAGCAGTAATGGAGAGTCATATTCTAGACAACGTGACAAAGCGCATCGCCTCTCTCAGAGCCCACCCTACTACCCTCACTGGCAGGGTTGTTCTTGCCAACTCTATTCTCCTATCCAAAGTCTGGTTCAGAGCCCACGCCATCCCCTTCTCCCCAAGCTTCTTCAAATCCTTGTATGCCCTGCTGCAAGGATGGCTTTGGTCAGGCCGCCCTCCACCAGTAAGGCTAGAGGTCATGTTTGGCCCTTATCAGCATGGAGGCATGGGTCTGATCGACTTCAGAGCCCATGCTGCCAAGATCTTGGGTACCTGGTAGCAGCCGTCACCGCCCCTACGCTCCCCTCCCAACACTGGTCCCACGCAGCCCGCTCCAACTTCTCCCGCGCCTTGGGCCTCAACAATCCATCAAACCCCCACTCCTTTATGAAATACCTGGCTTCACACCCATCGGCCACAGGTCCTCACGGTACCAAAACCCACTACAAACGAATCCTCCTCTCCATTCAGAGCACTGAGTGGAGAATTCGTGTTAGTGGACATACAACCCGAAGAGGCCGCCCCTCTCCTCAGTTCATACAAGAGGTACAGGGGCTACCCATCCAAGAAGGCGTGATCCCCACACGACCCCATGTCCTATCCAGGGTGGACTACTGGACATGATGGACATCCCATACTCCATTGAGACCCAAAAACTATCTGGAAATATGCTCACCATCCTCTGTTGCAGCCCCAAATATGCTCCCATGCGTGGCACTGCCTGAGGCGGGTGTATCGTACAGCTGAGTTCTCTAATGCTTTACACTCATTCTGTGTCGTATGTGGCCAGTATGGAAAGCTGTTCCACCGCCTGGAGAAGTGTCCTACCTCTAAAGTGATAAGGCGCGAAGTTCAACGTCTTCTGGGCCAGGATCAAACACATCCCTTCAGTCTGTCAATAGTATGTTTGCTTTATCAATGGCCTCCCCCTCCACCCTCCCACCATGCTTTAGTGGTTGCAATCGCCATGTGGACCATCCACACGATTGCCTTGGATGCCATCACAGGCTCCACCCCCACCCTCCCTGAAGCTGTCCACAGATTCTGGTCTCATTTGGTGGACCACTTTCAAGCATGGATGTTTGGATACCTCCCACTGCGTCGCTGACAGCTGGTCTCCTCCTGGTTCCCAGTTTGGTTCATCAAATTAGACCCCTTCCTCCACACGTGTTCAATTGAGGCTACGGCCCCTTCACACGTTCCCTCCCCCTCCCCATAAGTGGCGTTCCCGCTGGCAACAAGAGATAGCTTCGCTTCTCTGGGGTGACTTCCCTGTTACTAAGTTTTGTCTCTTTTAGGTCATATTCGGAAGTGTCCATCCCATGGTCAGCCTTCCCAGCAATAAATTAAATTAAATATTGATGGGCTTCTCCATATTAACTCTATCTCTGACAAGATTTAGCTGCTAAGTCAATGAGAACTTTTAGTCAATGAGAAGCAGATCAAAGCAATATCCTCAAGCCAATCCTGCTGAGTACCAGCTAGGAGATCTGGTATTATTCTATCACCACTGGCCAAGGGGTCAGGTGCAAAATCTTGATATGTTATGGTCAGGACTATATAAAGTCATATATTGTCAAGGTCCAGAGTACTACATCGCCTCTATCAAGTCAGGCTCCACTGTAAATTGAGTTGACACTTGGTTCCTTAAGACTTATGTCCCTCCTCAGCAAGATCTTGATGGGACCATTGTTAGTATTAATGTGAAATGTGATAGATTAAATGAGAATTGAATGTCAGATACTTCACAATCCATTTCAGGACTACTATCTTAGTAAAACCTAACAAAATCGCCATGAGCCCTGAATCATAAAATAAGCCAAAAAGGCTAAACCTCTCCCAAATTCATTGAGATAATTTCTAAAGTTCTTTCCAGTCAGGTATCATCTAAACTGGCCAAACCAATTGGGAACAGTTGTGCCCCAATAACTCCTTTGCATTCCACCATTTTACTCCAAAAACCCAGATATAATGCAACCCAAAACTTGACTAAATCTAAAGTTAACCCTAACTTTGATTAAAGAGGACCTTATTTTTACACAATTTTTTTCCATTTAATACTAATGTTATTGCCTGTTTAACATAGAGATTGGCCTTGGCTACAGATAAGCTGCCTGTAGATAGTATCAAGGACTCAAAAGTCCATTAGGTGATTACGCTGGCTATTAGCAACTAGTAATTGTATAGCATTTAAAGGTCCCAGCTTTCAGGATGCAGGGGATTAGATCCAACTGTCCCTTTGTAGATGAGTCCAGGGATCCCAAAGTCCTGGGCGAAGGAAATTTAGAAAGGTTAACTTTTAGAATTAAAATTCTTTAATCAAGGGGAAAATTCCTTGATTGGCGTATCCAGAAATATCTTTACTATATAGATAGTGGAAAGCCAAAATGTGTGTCAAAAAGATTGTAATTTTATTTCCTTTAAAACAAAGTATATGGGAGATTTCAGGGAATTTTATTGGGAAAAATCTCCATGAGCTTCCGAGATGAGATCTATACTAAATTCCAAACAGGAATTCTGTTATATTCTAGTTACTTCTGTTTAACAGTATCAATCTTCTTTTAAATCATGATTGGATTCTGATATTGAGGAGTTTCTGTCAAGCAACACTTAATCGCATAGATCAGGTTTGAAACCCAATATTGGGAGGCATTGATAAATTTAGTTGGGTATTATCTGCTAACAATTGTTTCGTCTAAGTCTTTAGTTTAGGCTTGAAAATCCGTCATTAGATTGACTCAAATCCTATATTTGCACCAGAAGCTAAACAAAGCACCCTTCTAGATCTTGGTATAGGGGGTAAAAAGCTAAAAAAATGATTGTGTACTCGATTGATCACAGTTCCATGAGCAACTTCCACAGTAGACTGTTCATATTCACATTTATAAATAACAATTTAGGGTCATAACCAATTAGTCCCCAATTTTTTATATCAGCCACCAGTTTGATGATTGTAGAAAAGGACCAAATCCCTCAGTGAAAGGTATGCAGAGAAGAATGCTTATTGTTAAACCAATTAGTCTTTCTGGTAGTGGTAGCAGACAAATTTTCTGAAGCCAAGGTCTGAAGTCAGATAATCTCATTATCAATGCTATTCATAGTAAGTTCAAGGCTTTTGGTTAGGTTTGATCTAACATGGCTTGAACTATATAAGGAAACTGGGATTCCTTCCATACGGAGCTTGGAAGGGATACATCTTAATAGTCTGATGATAACTTGACAAGTAATATCTTGCACCAGGTAGATATTGTGTCCAATGTAAAGAGTTTTTGACACCATTTTCTAGAGGGTTGATGTTGATGTAATATACATGCTCTACCATTCCATTGGCTACAGGATGGCAAGGAGTGGAAAACACTTGAGTGGTCCCCACTACTTCAGCTAATTCTTTCACTACCAATGATTGAAAATTCTGCCCATTATCAGAGCGAATTATGTTAGAGCAACCATGTTAGGTGATAATTTAATCTTAAAGGAACATAGCGGTAGCTTTTTTCAAAGCAAAGGCAGGGATATAGTTTCTATACACTTGATTAAATAATTAACAGCTTAAATGAGGAATTGATGGCCATAAGATGATCGAGAGAGTAGAACCAAAACGTTAATATCAATAGTATGTGTCATGGCTACATGACCTATTGAAAGCACAGACTGTAAAGACAAGGCTGGATGTTAGTGACAAAAAAGGTCAATTTTCAAGGCCTTCTTGACTTAAAACATACCCTGGACCAGCTCTAGTACAGGCGAGATATGCCCAGGCTGGTACTAGGGATGTGCGTGATTCTCAGTCCTGCGTTACAGCCATGGCATTAAAATGCACAAGCTATGTTACAGATGAGACAGTTTGATTCAATTGCTTGGTGAATGGGATATAAACAATTCCATTTACAATAATATGAAAGCGGGTAGGATTCAGTTGCAATCAATAACTCAAGTTCAGATTATCTCAAGTTACAATACCATGCCCAATGGTATTGTGCCCATATTAGTTTGTTTAGGCTTAGTACCACTCCCGTAGATCAATGGCTCTCCCCATAGTTTAATTATGATACTTGAGACCACTTTCCTTGTTATACGACTTTCCTGATAAAAATATCCCATTAGTTTTACATTTCTTGTATGGTTCCTTGGGTGAACCTGTGCAAGGACCTCCTTAATTAGGTCTCCAACAAAATTGGCCACTTTATTTTAACAAAATTAACCGTAATATCTGGTGCACCTCTGGGCCTCCCTGGTCCCCTCCAAATCAAGGCATACAAGCACCCCAGCACCAATCTCCACTTGGTTATGGACTTCCCTTTGGAGTACAACCAGGTTTTAATTTTTATTTGTTATCTACTATTATATACTGCGTTGTACACCCCTGCCACGGGTCCCTTTTGCTCTGTCACCCTCCGGGGTGCCTTATTTCCCATATTTCTAATGACTAGTTCTCTGTTAATGTGACTGTTCATCCCGCACCACCTTGCTGGGAATGGGAGAGTTACAGACACCCTCTCGAAAGTATGGAGGGGTTTACAGTGTGGAACCACTAGATATTGAGGTCAGAAAATAGGTCTAGCTTGACTTTTACATACCAGACATGACTCTAATATATATTGGATTGTGATAAGCATTCCTTCCCAGTAACATTGAGGCTTGAGCCACAGGTAATTTTTCTAAATTCCTTTGTGGCTGAGTTGCAGATGTTTCTAATATAAAAATCTGTGCAAGTTAAGGTCAAATGTAGGGTAACCATTTTTATGACATGAGTTTGTACTGGTTATCATTTTTATCCTTGATACTTGCTGATATTTACACTAATTCTTTTTGAATAGTTTGAGACTCATTTTTACATAGTGTGTTAGGGTTAAAATATTGTAGAGTAGTTCTTCCTCAAGTTTGTTTAAAGCTAATATGGCTAACCTGGATAAACAATCTGCATCTGAGGTATGGGCCCTGTATGATGATTAATGGAAAATTTGTAGTTTTGAAGCTTTAAAGCTTATCATATTGATCTCCCATCAGGATCCTTCATTTTGTTGAAGCTATTACAACGAAGCATGGTCAGTAATTATGGTGAATTGATTCCCATATAAAAAAGTTAGAAAGGCCTAATAGCCAGTAGTACCACCAAATACTCTCACTCTGTAACACTATAGTTGCATTCAGCTTTTGATAGGGATTTGATATAATAATCAAAGGGATAATCCACTAAGTTCTTTATGCTGATAAAAAGCTCCTATAGCTATATCACTAGCTTCAGTGAAAAAATGAAAATGGTTTGTCAAAATTAGGATGCTCAAGTACTGGAGAGTGGAAGAGAGCTACACATAATAGGTTGAAGGCATGTTGTTGCTCCTCTTTCCATGGAAGGGTATTTCTTTCTTTGACTAATATACTAAAGGCTTAGATGTTTCAGAAAAGTGTGAAATAAACTGGAGATAATATCCTACCATCATTAAAAAATACATGTTCGTCACTTAAGGATTTAGGGGGGACATCTTAGAAATTGCTGTAACTTTGTCATCTATTGAGGATATTCTGGTCTTACTTACCTTATGGCCCAAAAAACTCATTATTAATTTGAAAAAAGGAACCTTTGGACGATTTTACCTTCAGGGAAGATTAGCATAATTTCTGGAAACCCTTCCTTAGTGTGCCAGGTGTTTGGTAAAAGTTCATAAAAACGGTTATATTGTGAATATAGACTAATAAACAAAAGCGTTTTAAATCGCCTAATAATCCATCCATGGCATTTGGAAGGTGGTAGGAGCATTATATAACCCCCATGGCATTTAAATAGGATCAAATAATCCTTCACTAGAAATGAGGGTGCATTTTTCTCAGTCTTCAAGGAATAAGTCAGACTTCCAATACCCACTGGCGATGTCCATTGCCAAAAATAATGGGATCCTGACACTAAGTGTAAAGAGCTATATATTTTCAGTAAAGGATAACTATCTCACAAGGCAAATGAATTTTGTTAATAATTATCCATCACAACTTGATGCCTACCGACTTTTTTAAGAATTAATAAAAGTGGAATATCCAACAGACTTTTGGATGGCACTTGTAGCCCACCTTCTAATGGTCGTTTTAGTTCCAGGATGACTTAAGCTTCCTCAACTTTATATTTTTGGTAAGCTCAAGATTTAAATGGGGTGATCCTCAATTCAACTTGGTGAAATACTCCCATCATTTTCCCATAGTCACCTGGTGCTGATGAAAATCTTTGTTATAGTCCTCAAGAAGGGCTTCTATAACCTGACATTCATTGGGATTGAGGCTGTCCCCCATCTTACTTTCAACCAAAGTTATTGTGGATTTTGGATTATCCTCTAGATCTTGTAGATAACTGAACTTGCTCACATTTGCAATATATTCAATAGGACAGAGTTTACATAGGCAATGAGAGCATTTTGAGGGACTTGGAGGGTCTGGTTTGTTAGCTTTCCTAATAAAATGCAGATAGATTTCCCATAGGCGGGATCTAAAATTCCAGGAAAGGACATCACTTCTTTATGGAAGAGTTAAATAATCATATAACTCTAAAACTTGGTTAGAAAGAATGTGAATATTAATTCTAGAATTCGTGATAACTTGAGATCCAGATGGTATATCAATTGAAGGGGGCGTACAGGGGTATCCCGTCTTTGGCATCCACAGCCTCATGTGTTAACTTAGTTTTAACCCAAGTTTTGGTACTTGACTTTGCAATTAGAGGTGGGATATTTGATGAGACATGTTTGTCTTTTGTAACCCTTTATTTTTGTTTGGGAGATTAAATATTAAGCTTATCTATAACATTAAAGAGTGAAACTTTTCTCTCTCATTTGCAAACACTTTTACAACATATTCAATTCAAGTCTAGGTAAGCTTGATAATCTTGTTAAGGATTAGTGTGCACCCAATTTTGGCTAGCAGTTGGGCGAGCAAAGTTAAGAGCACAGGTGCAGGCCCCACATCAACCAAGCTTTGTAAACGCCCCAGAAAAACCGGCGGCATAGATAAAATTAATAGTAAAAAACCGTTGGTTAACATTTCCCTGAAAATTTTGGCTTGGCAAGCGTGCTGCAACCAGTCAATCAATACGCCGCACTCCCAATTACTATGGCGGTGGAATATGGGGTGTGTGTCTTCCTGGATATACAACAAACGGCGCTTTGGGAGAAGTTTTGTGGAGATGTACACACATTTCCCAAACGCAGTGTACGTCGTACCACACTCCATGCCTTGCGGTTGATTAGATCTTGGATTCAAAAACAAAAATCTGTATACAAAGCCACAAAAGTGCGGGTAGTGGTGAACCTCCTGGATGGTCAATGGGTTGTTGAAATGAAGTGCACTCACTGGACTAAATCCAACCAAATTTTTATTACCTTCAACTTCCTACCTACTACAAGTAAGCGCACTGTACTGGAGCACCACCTGAAGGCTAGCTCACCAAATACGGGGAAATCCAATCTTTGAGATGCAGTGCTTTATGCTCATGCTGGACCTGTGCATGGACAAAATGATCGCTGTTCTCACCCTGTCTGTGGGGGTAGCAGAATTGACCCAAATCTCTCACACCACTTTTGTGGAAATTGATGGGTAAGAATCCCAACCATTCCAGGTCACTGTGGATAGCGCGCCTCCTATCAGCACCTTCTGTCATGCTTTTGGCCACAAGGCCCATACCTGCCCTGCCAAGGAGGGCATTACCCAAACCAAAATAATCCCAGAATCAATGTGTGGTGCAGACGCCCACTATGAACTGGCAATAGACACCAACGCAGCCTTACCGTGGAGCGCGCCTAGGTGCTATATTCAATTGAAACCTGCGTCCCCGCAGGAGCATAAGAAGGCCAAGCAGGCCTGCAAGGCGGCAGCCAAGGTAGCGGCCATAACCGCATCAGTGATTCCATCCACCCAAACCAGGGGACATTGAATCATTTGCTGCGGAAGTGGCTTGTGAATCCCTCCACTAATCAGATTATGCCACCCAAGCATATGACCTGATGGGTGAGTTAGATTCACCCGCCCAATGCCACCAAGCATCAAATGAAACTGAGTCACCCACCAACCTACCTTCCAAAATTTCGTCAACAGGCAGTGGTGCACCGCAAGTGCACACTACACAAAAAACAAAACTATCCAAGGGGGAATAAGCAGAAGGCAAAAGCCAACATCAACCCCACCCCTAAAGCTACCCATAACGAACCTTACTCCGTAGCATAGAATACCCACGCTGCCACACATTGATGTGCTAAAAAAGAGAAGGCTGAAGGGCATGAGTGCCCTTCCCCTCGCACCTAAGGTGCAATGGGGGGCCTTTACTATAGGGACGTTGAACATCGCTGGACTCAAGGCCTCGCCATCCCAGGCTAGAAAACTGAGTTTTTTAAAAATAATTTACCCGTGGACATACTGACCATTCAGTAAACCCACTGTATGCGTGGTGCAGATGACACATGGGCAGCCATGCTCGTCCCTTCCCTTTCCTTTTGGTCACCACACTGTGGGGTGCTTGTTTAAGTGACCTGTAATTTTAAATTTATTTTATCAAAACTGTACCTCAATGGCTGTGTTCTTGTTGTCACCTTTTCATTTGATGAAGTGCACGCTGTCATTAACATTAATGCCCCAACCTGTGCACGATATTTGTCAGGAATTCTTCTTGGCCATCAATTCCCTCCTGCTACCCCTGACCCATTTGTTGTTGGTGACATGAACTGCTGGACCAACCCAGCCACAGACCGCTGGCCCTTGTCACCTACACCCCCACAGGGGCATGTAGAACTTCATGTTCTGAAAGCCACCCTGGTGTTGTTCATACTCTGCCACATCATGCACCGCTACTCCCAAACATGTATCGCCCCCATGTGCACAGCGGCCAGATGAGGTCTATGTCCCCCATTGACCTTATTGTCACACTGTTAAAATTTCAATCCCAAGTTTCCCACTTTACAATGACAAAAACAATTTATTTAACCACATGATGGTAATGGTTTCCTTCTCTTTGTCCAATCCAGCGGCACAGGTGCTGAAGTGGTGCAAACTATGCCCAGCCAAGATCACGTCTCTCAGGTTTTCCTCATGGGTGGATACCAAGACCTCAGCTCCAGAGTTTACCACACCATTATGTGCAGACCCACTTTCCGCCTGGTCAACCTTCAAAGCGAACACCATCTGCCAGGATTGCCACATCTCATCACATCACTCTTGGGATGCCTCAGCAGTCATTTTGTGCACACTGGCAGAAGTGGACCATCTGGAATCCAATGTCCCAGTGGCAGGCTACAGCCCAGCTTGGGGTCATAATTGGGCAGAAGTGTCCGCTCGCCTCAATGCACTGGTAAGACAACACAGGCATTGGGTTTGTGTTCAGTATAAAGCAAAGCATATAACAGCGGGAAAAACGTGCTCCACTTACTTTTTCGAAAATTCTTCACACTGCGCAAGAGCTTAGCATGCTTACAGGTATGGAGGCCAGACCACTCCATTACAGATACTCCAGTTGAAGTGACAATTGAAGCACAAAATTATTACTCTGAATTGTATTGCTCTGATCCAGTTCAGCCAGCCAAAGTGGAAAATTTTCTCAAAAGTGCACATATTTGCACCATTTCCCGTTAGCTGGAGTTGATAAATTTGATTTCTCAGGATGAAATCTGGTCTGCCATTTGCGGTGCACTGTACAGGAAATGCCCAGGTCCAGACGGGATTCCTTATGAGTTCTATAAGATATATTTTAAATATTTTTCTCCTCCTTGCTGCTTGCCTCAATGAACCAATGCCTTATGGAAATGCGCCTCCTCCCTGGAGGACAAGAGGCTTTCACATTAACGTTGTACAAAAAAGGGGATAAGCTGGACTTGGCCAACTGGCGCCCCATTTCACTTACTAACACAGACGCTAAACTTTTTACAAAAATCATGGCAAACCATCTAGGGGTAGTTGCCTCTGCTCTCATTTCCCCTGAGAAATTTGGTTTCATTCCCAAACGGTCTATTTGGGACAACATACACACCGTGGCCAACGTCTGCCAATCCCCAGCTTCTGAAGCACTTGTTTTTTAGACCAGCAGAAGGCCTATGATAGAGTCAACTGGGATTACCTCAAAGCCTGCCTCCACAAGTTCCACCTCCCCTTTTGTTTCGTTAATTGGATGATGTTGCTCATGGAATCTGCCACAATGGCTGTGCGTGGGCCTTTCTTTCTCACGGATGTAGTTCGCCCTCAAAGGGGCCTACGCCAAGGGGACCCTCTAATCCCACTCTTGTATAACTTCAGCATTGACCCACTTCTTCGCAATGTAAATTTCAGCCTTACTGGTGTCCATGTTCAAGGACAGGCACCAGTCAAGATGTTGGCATTTGCTGATGAATGTGTGGTTGAGTGTCTAACAATCATGATGCACGCACGCTTGAAGCTACTATTCAGGTTTACTCCAGGGTAAGTAATGCTGCACTTAACGCCTCCAAAACCAATGTTCTCCTTGGTTGGTATCAAGCCCGCTGGTCCCCAGAGCCCCGTTTTAACCTGCTTCAACAGCTTGCTGAAGGGATTGCTTGCCCTGCCCACCCCACACCAACCCCGCTTGTGCTCCCCTTAGTGCCAAGTCCCACCGTTGGCCCAGTCCACTATTTGGGGGTGTGGCTGGAAGCGGGAGGGTACGCCTCAATGGTAATGGAGCATCATATCCTAGACAACGTTACAAAAATGCATAACTTCCCTCAAATCCTGCCAGACCTCCCTTAAAGGCAGGGTAGTGCTAGTTAACTATATGCTCCTTTCTAAAGTTTGGTTTGAGGCCCACGCCATCACTTTTTCCCCTTGTTTCTTCAAGTTATTAGATGCCCTTCTGCAAGGGTGGCTTTGGTTAGGCCTCCCACCTCCAGTGCGCCTAGATTTCATGTTTGGCCCTCGCCATAGTGGTGGCATGGGCCTGCTCAACTATGAGGTCCACGCCGCCAAAATTCTTGGCACCTGGATCGCTGCAGTCACCAACCCAGAAGTCTCAGCCCAGCACTGGTTCTGAGCGGCCCACTCCAACTTCTCCCACGCCCTGGGCCTCAGCAATCCTACTCACCCCCATTCTCTGTTAAAGTACCTTGCCTCACACCCTTCTGCTGCGGGCCCACATGGGACGTCACCCCACTTCAAAAGAATTTTCATCTCCATGTGGAGTGCTGGGTATAGAATTCTCATTATTGGGCACTCCGCCCAGAGGGGGCGCCCTACTTCTTGGTTCACCTAGAAAGTACAAGGACAACCCTTTCTTAATGGAGTGATACCCATGTGATCCCCTATCATAGCCAGGGTGGACTACCTAGACACGTTGGACATCTCCTACGCCCTCGTTACCCAGAAAGTCATTTGGAAATATGCCCACCACTCTCTTCTGCAGCCGCATATTCAATCCCATGTGTGGCGCTGCTTGAAATGGTTATACCGTATAGCTGAGCGCTCTAAAGCTTTGCACTCAACTTGTGTCGTGTGTGGCCAGTATGTAACTTCGTTTCACCGCCTGGAAGAGTGCCCTCCCTTGAAAGCGATCTGGCGTGAGGTTCAGCGTCTCCCTTGCCAGGATCAGGCACGGCCTTTCAGCCTGTCTAAGGACATCTTCGCCTTGTTCTTGGTTTCTCCTATACCACCTTCCCTCCGTGCCTTAGTGGTTGCAATTGCTATGTGGACTATCCACACAGCTGTCTTGGATGCTATCTCAGGCTCTACTCCTACCCTCCAGGAAATGTACGCCATTTCCAGTTGCACCTTGTGGACCACTTTCAAGCTTGGATGTTTGAGTACCTACCACCCCGTCGCCGCCAGTTGGCCTCATCCTGGTTTCTGGTTTGGTTCATCGCTTCAGACCCCTTCCTACATACATGCTCAAAAGTGGCGCAAGCCCATACACATGTAACCCCCCTTCCTTTTCTTGGCGTTCCCGCTGGCAACAGGAGATAGCGTTTTCTTCTCTGAGGGTGCCCTCCTCTTGATGATGTTCATTTTGTTAGTTTACTTTTTGGAAGTGTCCATCCTCTGGTCAGCCTTCCCCAAAATTAAATTTAAAATTTAAATAAATACCCGAAGAGTGAGAGGTACTTTTCTTATTATTAAAAATTCAGTTGAGCTCTCGCATCAATTGTACTCTAATAAGCAATTCATAGTTATTGTTTTCTAATGCAATAGTGGGAGTGGCAATCAAGAATGTTCCAAATTGAAGGGATAAGGCAGAATACGCTATAATCACCCTAGTGGACTGATTCCCTTCTTTCCTATATTCAGCTTCGTGTTTCAAATCTGGAGCCATTTTGATTTTCTGTATATATTAGGTGGATATAAAATCAACTGTGAAACCAGTATTAGCTATAGGCAGGACTTTAACCTTATGAATGACTACCTCTACTTTTACTGCCAAAGATCTAAATATAGAATTAATGACTAATAAATTTTACTAGGTAATTGTAGTGAGGTGAGCGGAGGATTTGCTGTGGTTAAGCTCAGGGTTTTTAATGTGTTTGAAAGTTTTGTTGATAATGTTTGATTCTCACTAGAAGAGCTGACAGCGAGAGTTTATTTGGGCAATTGACCAATGTAAGAATAAAAAAGCTTAAAGTCTTTATTTCCTTTAATAGTAAGTGGTATTTCAATTTTTGAAGGAACAGCTAACACAAAACAACCCGATATACTAGGCATAGAATTAAAAGTTTGAGGCACTTGTATGTCTTCAGCAGAGGGAGCCTCTTGACCTATGATGACTGATCTTTTGCTGACATATTGCGACGAAGTTTGTAAAAAATGGTTTGTGTGGCCATTTTTATGCAATAATTGCAAAATAAATTATGTGTAGGTGATTTGGGGACAATAACTCTAATACTTGAGACCAAGGCTTATTATTAGGATGGGGTGCCCTGACTGATATAAACAGTTCAGTGGGAATCTTTAAGATGACTTCTTTGATATGCAGAAGAGATGTAATTTTGGATTTCACCACTTTAAGATAAAGTATGTTATTATTCATATTTTCAAATGCTAAAAAGAGGCGGTGATAGCATCGTCCAACATAAGACAATTCCCTGCAACCAGGTCTTAACCTTGAGTAAAAATGACGAATAAACTCATTAATGGGTCTATACAAATTAAGACTGATTCTCATAAATATCTGTTTCTGGTTGTACATAGTTAAGTCACTCCTGAACACCCCAAAGCAGCGCAGTATTAGCATCACTCCAGGTACAGCAGTTCATCAGATGAGGTACCATGATGTCCAGAGCTATGTGGCCAAGACAATTTGTCAGGTGTTTGAGCTGTTAGTTACTGGTGGCTTCTTCCATGGCACTCTCATAACAATATAGGAAAAGAAAATGCTCACTTCCCATGGGACGTACTTCTCTTTGAATGAAAATTTATTTGTGCTATTTGGAGAGGTTAGAGGCTGTTGTAGATTCAACTGCGATGACTGATTCTAATCAAGATTGAGATTCAGTGTCTCGGTCTAATAAGATCTTAAAAACCCTATCAGAGATCTCCAATTCTCGGATATACTGATGATCGGCCATTTAGAGTTATTAGCCTCTTCTGAAGGATGAGGATAAGCAATCTGAAGGGGCTAAGCACTCCACAAGAAGGTTGATCCCATCTAATAAGAACCTTATAAGATCTGACTATCACAAGTATATTAATAATAATCAGCAATTTTGGTCTTCTATCAGAAAAGATCTTACTTTAATTGAAGCACGAAGATCCTCGCAAAGAACTATCAAATCTACCCATATATCTATCCTTCAATTTTAATTAATAAAGTACACTTATTTTGCCTTGCATAGCTTGATTTTGACCAATTCATAACAGAGTTCTTTATTCTAATCGGAATTTATTATTGCACAAAACTAATAACTTCATTGCCTTGTTTTCGCCTTCACTAGAGCCACAAAACTAATTTATTTTGTAGTCTTTGTAGCGCCTGAATATCACAATTTATCACGAAATTTTAATACTGGTGCTTTCTGCCAGGACTGCTTCTGAGGATACCTGGTGAAAACATATATTTAACAACGATGAATACGTCTAGCAAAGAAAGCCCCTCTTCCAAGGAATTAATGAGTATCACCGAATGGGTACACTCCAACAAGCAGGAGATGCCTTCCACTAATATTAGTGATCTTCAATTTTGAGCACCTATGGACTTGGCCATTGAGGGCCCTGACCAAGATAATTATCATTTTAAATCTGCAGATGTGAAAGAAACGGTCAAGGGCTTAATAAGGGGTCTATTCAGCCCGGTGCCCGCCCTAACTGAGACCAAGCATCTAAAGTTTCATCTAGCATGATGGATTTATATAATAGAGAAGTTTTACAACATACCGAAGTCATTTTGGCTAGAACAGAGCAGTGTCTCCAGCAATACGTGCATCCCTCCATTCATCACGTACTCCATATTTTTAGGTTACATCATCTTGAGATCTAACGACATTTGACCCTGGCGCAACAATTTCATTATCAGCTATCCTCTTTCTATGAGTGCTTCTAACTTTAGTGGGGATAATCGTGAAGCCATACTCAATAATAGGAGGAAAATTCACGCTCTACATAACCATCTGGTGAGAATTTACAATGAAGTTGTGGGTTACATCGGCCAAGAAGTATCTCAACAGGTTAATGATATAGCTAATCCTATTCAACACCAAATCACTACCCTTGAAGATGAGATTACTAAACAACTGGGACAATTGTGGGCCAAACATGAGGAACGCTTTGTTGAACTTGACGGGCTACTTCAACAACTTGTCCAAATTGTGGATACTTTTTGAGATGGAGGACCTGGTCCTGTTGGTCCTCCTGGACCTCTGGGACCACATAGTTCTCCTTCGGTGACCCTGGAGCCCCCTGGTGAACACAGTCCTTAATGACCTGAGGGCCAACAGGGCCCCCTGGGCCTGTAGGTCGCAACAGTTCACAAGGACCCCTGAGACCTCCTGGTCCCCCTGGCCCAACATTTTTAGTTCACAATTCTGAACCTTCGAGTCTACTGGTAACAAGAGTGCAGGCGTTAGAAAACCAAATCCAAGCCATAGCTCAAGGATGTATTTTATCTCAAGAAGGCCTTCCAACTAACCCAGATTATTCACTAACCAACTTATTAGAGAGTGTTGATAATTCTCATCATCTATGCGATGCTAACTAATCTATGCAAGAAACTCAGTTTGCAATGTTAACAGCTTCCATTGATCAGTTAACTGCTAAATATGGAGTACTCAAGAATAATAAAGAAAAGATGCTTGCTGTAATTTCTAACTTAAATCAATCACCTGCAAATGACCATCTTACACAATGGGTCCAAAATTTACAGGATGATTTCAACCATTTATGACAACAAGTTGATCAAATTCCTACTCAAGCCCATAACCTGAGTCCAAACCTCCAAAGCTGATCTAGTCATGGTCTCTGGTGTACACTTCTTAAGAAATGAACCCATCGCTTTCAAACCTGCCTTTAAGGATAAGTATGAGCCAGGTGAAGGTAGCATTCATTCTTTTCTATTTGTCTATGAGCGAGTAATGGATGTGGTGAAGGATCAACAGAAAGTTCAGCATAATACTTCTTTTTAAGCCTATTTGCTCAAGAAATCATGGTCCCTCACCTTAAGGTTTACAATACGTTGGTTTAAGTAAAAACCGCCCTTATTAAGGAGTTTGAAAGTGGTCAAATTCTATCTAATCAAAAGCAAGCCTTTATGAGCATCCAAGTCAAGCGAGGAGAGTCAATTTAAGATTTTGCTAAGAGATCTTATCATGAGGCCCAGACTCTCACTATTTATGATTGTATTATCATAGATGATGTCATATTAGCTGCGATGAGTACATTTGCTTCTTGTACTTGGTTTTTACTAAATTTAAAATCTCTTAAAGGAAATTTCAGATCTATTCTCGACAGCAAAGAGTCATTGATGGAGATTCCTAATGGTGTGGAGCACCTGAACTCCGCTAATAACTCTCATTCCTATATCCATGAAATGCCGCATAGACCCAATCCTAAACCTAAGAAGGATCCTTGCAGCTTTTGCGGTCTAGTTGAATCATATGGAAACTCAATGTTGGAAGAAACAGGCTGAAATGTCAAAAAAGAGGAGTCAGCATAGGGCAAGAGGCTCCTTGTGCTGACCTACCTCCTGTGCCTCAATTGCAATCTTTTAGTAAACCTAATGACTTTTATGTGATATCTGCTCCTGGTGAACTTGATATCCTTGATAATTTAGCCAACAAAAATACTATTTCTTCTTATGTTTCTGTTTCATCTTCTATTTCAATTTGACCATTTAGTCCCTCGGTATTTTCAATCCTGCACTTTGGCACTGATGTGACCTGGGTGGAAGTTGTAGTACATAAAGTAAAAGTTTTAGCTATCATAGATATGGGATCACCCATAAATGTGATCTCATCTAGGCTTATGAAAAGAATCAAGGTGGCGCTGGACTTAAATCATTCTCAAAACTATGGAACTGCTGGTCCTTCATATATAAAACCATAAGAGCTTATTCTTCCCTTCCAATGCGATTTGGAAAGTTGGTTATTTTGGCCCCTGCAGTAGTGTTGGACAATAACTGCTATGACTTTCTTTTTCGGGACCAAATTTCTTATTGATTTTAGATGCGATAATTAGTCTTAATAACAATTATTTTTCTTTAATTAGATACTGACTACCTTTAATTCTAAAAGACGTCCCCAATAGCAAAGGCAAACTCGAACGTCATGTTTGCTTATAGGAATATCCTACTTTTATCTCTCGTCTTGATAACAGAATTTTGGGACTTAAGACTATTCTTCTGCCTCCTTCAGCTTGTGCCTCTGAAGGAATGCCTTTATACTCTAACAATACGATTACTATTCCTCCAAAAGCTCAAGTTATTATTGATACTGGAGTACAAGTATTTGTGCCAGCTGATCATGTATTAGAGATCTCCAGTAACAGTAATCCCTCTCATTTGGAGGCCTCAACCTGCCCTGGTATTATTGATCCTGCTTATAATGGGACTGTTCTAGTCTTACTAGCTAATCTCACCTCTCAACCTATGCAATTGATTGAAGTAACCCTATCACTTATGTGCGGCCTACTCCTGTGAATGAAATTTTATCCATCTCAGGATGTGGGGATTTAAGTGATTTTGGGTTGGAAGAACCACCTATCATTGCTAGAGTCGACATTGAATTTGGAGATTTACTTATTCCAGAACAACATCATAAAGCTGAGGCTCTAATTGAATAGTATGTGGATATATTCACCAAGGGTTCCGAAGATTTTGGGCTAATGAAAGATGTGCAGCATCAGGTGAAAACCGAGGATACTCCCCTATTTGAGCCTGGCCTTATTGCAAATCTAAATTTGAGGAGGCTCAGGTCTCAGTGGAATTGAAACAACTCCTCGATGTGAGGCTACTAACACCTTCTCAAAGTCCATGGGCTTCCCCTCTACTTCTCATCCAGGAAAAGATGGAGGTCATAGAGTGGTTATGGACTATCATCAGCTTAATGCTGTTACCCAAAATGATTCTTATCCTCTACCTCGCATTGATAATTCATTAAGACTATTGTCTGGGTCACAGTTCTTCTTAGACATGGACCTTGCTAGTGACTACTGGCAAATTGACCTGGCTCTGGAGGACCGTCAAAAATGCGCCTTAATTTCTAGTGATGGGTTATTTGAACCTAATCATATGCCGCATGGGCTTCATAATGCCCCTGCTACTTTTCAAAGAGCCATAGATGGCTTATTTAGTAATTTGAAACTTTCTTGAGTTTTAGTTTATTTAGATTATGTTACTGTTTTCTCTTGCACTTTTAACAAGCACTTGGCTCATTTAAAAGAAGTATTTGGTCAAATGTGTCATGCTTCGCTTAAGCTAAAACCATCTAAGAGTAATTTTTTCAAAATAGAGATGGAATTATTAGGCCATAAAGTTAATCGTGATGTGATTTTACCCTTATCTGATAAGATACAAGCTATTTTGGACATGCCTGTTCCTAAAAGCTTGCGCAATATTCAAGTGTTTTTAGGGATAATTGGTTATTACTGACAATTTATGTTCCATTTTGCTGATATTGCGGTGCCTTTAGTTTATTTATTGCATAAGGAAGTTCCTTTCTTATGGGAGAATCGCAACAGCAAGCTTTTGATCTTTTGCGTCAAGCTTTAGTTATTGCCCCAATTTTAGCCCATCCTTATTTCTCAAAACCTTTTATCTTATTTACTGATGGCAGTGGTGTAGCTATTGGGCTATTCTGGCTCAGCATGATTCCAACCTGGTAGATCATCCCATCACTTATTATAGTAAAACCCTTTCCAAAGCAGAACGCAATTATAGCGTTACTGAGAGGGAATGCCTCGCAGTCCTATCCGCCGTCAAGAATTTTTGTCTTTACCTCTATGGCAAACATTTTACTATCATCAAGGATCACGCTTCCTTAAAAATGTTTGTAACAAATGAAAGATCCTGATGGACGCTTAGTTAGATGGGCGTTAAAGCTTCATAATTATAACTTTTCAATTAAGCACTATGTTAAAGCTATACACTAAAATGCTGATGGGCTTTCTTGATTACCTATACTACCTTTATTCATTGTTGAGTAAGATTGTATCTATGGTCTAATTGGCAGATCTGAGGTCTGGTATTGTGAATTTAAGGATGCTATAGCGAAGCTACAATCCTTTAACTTAGAATACTCAAGTTAAAGAAAGTTCTTTATATAAGAAGTTGGGATCTAAATGGCTGCCTTTTATCTGGCCTTCTGCGAGGACTGATACTACTATGGAGGCTCATCAAACTGTAGGGCATGGAGCTGTCGCTAATACTTTACAGTGGTTAAAAAGTCAATGTTATTGGGTTAACATGCTGGAAACTGTGCACAATGTGTTGGTGACTTGTCTCACTTGCCAACAACAGTGTATTGGAAATCCGATTTACTAACACAAAATTGTGAGACCTTCAGAACCTTTTTCCACTATGAAAATTATGTGATGGGCCCTCTCCCTACTGCTTTTTTAAACATCGTTATAATATCAGCTATTGATCATTTTACCAAATGGATTGAAGCTGTCTCTGTTTCCACTGTCACCGCCAAGGCTACTGCATCCTTCCTTTTTAAGCAAGTTTTCACCCGTCATGGTAGCCCAAAAATTCTATTATCTGACAATGGGACCAACTTTGTTTCACAGATGGTATCTGAGCTTACTTGATTAATGGGTACCTATCAGTCATTTACAGCTCCTTAAAATCCTTCTACTAATGGTGTGGTCTAATGAAAAAATGGTTTTTTGTAGCCATTTATCATAAGATAACCTCCAATGATTCTAGTAGATGGATTCTCTACTTACCTAGTGCGATGTTAGCCTATAGGGTTAGTTATCATCATATAATTGGAATTTCTCCTTCAAGGCTCTTTACAGTTGGGATCCTATTTTACCTTCAAGTGTACAAACTAGACTTGATGTTGCCACCCCACAAACTAATGATTTAGCTATGAGGAGGCTGGCTGATGAATTTATCAGATTACAAGCCTTAGCTTCGAGTTCTCTTGCTGAGACAACCTTAAAAGAGGGAACTAGAACCAATGCTATTCGACCTACTTTACCTGAATATCAAATTGGCGATCTTGTACTCTTTTATCATCATAGACCTGGAGGACGGATTCACAAACTTGATAACTTATGGGCTGGTCCTTACCATATTATTTATCATTATGGTATTGAATACTCCATTTCAGCTATTGATACTGGGAAAGTTATCAATAAGTTCATAATAGGTTTTTATAAGTAATTGCCCTCTAGGCAATATCATGAGGGGGGCATTGTTGGAGATCAAAATGTGATGACCAATTCTAATCAAGATCAAGATTTTGTGTCTCAGTCTAATAATATCTTAAAAGCCCTGTCAGAGATATCCTATTATTGGATAGACTGACAATTGACCCTTCAGAGTTATCAGCCTCCTCTGAAGGATGAGGCTAAACAATCTGAAGGGACTAAGGCCTCCACAAGAAGGTTGATCCCATCTAATAAGAACCTTACATGATCTGATCATCACAAGTATATTGATAATAATAAGCAATATTGTCCTCTATGAGAAAAGATATTACCTTGGTTGAAGCACGAAGGTCCTCACAAAGAGCTACCAAATCTACCCCTATAAATATCCCTCATTTTTAACTAATAAAATCACTTATTTTGTCTTGCATAGCTTGATTTTGGTCAATTCATAACAAAGTTTAGTATTCTAATTGGAATTTATTATTGCAAAAAAACTAATAACTTCATTGCCTTGTTTCCACCTTCGCTAGAGCCACAAAACTAATAATTTTTTAGCCTTCATAGCGCCTGAATATCACAATTTCTCACGAAATAAATAGAAGCCATACAACATGAACTGACACCTTGGGGTGCTGCTTCTCCAAAAGGGGAAATGGTATTTCAAGAATATTCTTGAGGATTAATAGCATCCACTTGACTTTGTAAGTCATTAATTTCTTCAATAACTAAATATACTGATTGTGGGCAGCCCAAAGAGCTGATTTTATGGCGAAGAGCTGGGTCAACTATTGAATTTCACTCTTTAAACTGGCAATCATATTTCAGAGTTTAGTTGATTTTTCTCAGTGACGAGCATTCATTGCTTCAAGCCTTGTACCACGGCGGGTAGGGTAGCTAATTTTAAGTTGTTCATGATGAGTATCCAGAGAATCTTCATTGAGGAGAGGAACTACAACTTGAGTGAGATAAGCTCCTCAAGCTATGTATCTGTGTTGGACATTAATATTTTAATTTGATGGATTAAAAACTGGAGTCAATCTTTAAGATTTTGGGATCAGCACTAGGTCCAGGAGGGTCAGGGGTCCCTGTGGCCCAGGGGATCCTGTGGAACCACATTAGTCAGGAAGTCCATTGTGACCAGGGCTTTGGGTTCACCAGGCATTCCAGGAGTTGCCAGAATCACCCAAAATCCCAGGTGGTCTAGAAGAATGGATATTGTCTGTCAGACAATTTCAAATCCAATATTGTGAGAAGAGCGTTTTGATGAAAATGACAATAAAATCATCCAAAAGACCCTGGCCAATTTGCAGTGGAACCCTTTGAATTGGGGCAATATTTACATCAATAATAATACTTGGCCAAATAGCTCAAGTTTGGGTAGTCAGAATATTCCAAATCATTAGTGGAATCAAGGAAGCTCTTCTGAGGTCCCTCCCCACCTTACCACTAATCTAGTTCAAGCCACACTGCGGAGACCGGCCCCTTTTATAGGGTTGGAGGGGTCCTGAAAGGTGCAGATATTTTCTCACATGGTGATTGGCTCAAGTACATCAAAACATTAACTCATGGGCTTATCCTACCACTCTTGACCCTCCATTGGCCCTTACAATAAAGAGAGGCGAGATTTGAGAGCTACAATAGGTCAAACGACCATATTTCCTAATTTGGCTCAATTTAATAATGAAACTAATGAATATTGCACTTTGGGCCCAAGGTGAGTTTATTTACTAAGCAGTGACATTGTAAGAGGGTTCATTTTCTTACCCATCCAATAACACTAAAAAAACATATACAGCTTAAATCCATGTTTTCTTACTATATATAATTTATCCTATTTTTATTCCTTCAGTGGTATTAAAATCCCCATTTTTACTTTAGCAGTTAAGAGTTTTTATACTCCTGTTGCTGCTGAATTGTTGAATCCTGTGAAAACTAGCACCAAACAAGCGTTAACCCTGCCAGGGTTTCAACAAGTGGTGCTCACTACAGGGGAGACTGTACACCATGATAAAAATTTCTAAAAATGGAGCTTGATGGGAAACTACCCCTCTCAACCTCCCCACTTCAGCTGAGTCTAGGCTCACTGCACTAGAACTACATCTAGCTAGTGCCTTGTTTCATCTTAAAAGGCTTGAGCTGCACCCCTCTCAAGGCCTTTATTGAGCCGCTCATACCATCCACAAACCCCTTTCAGGGACAAATTCATCCTAAGTGAAGGCAGTATTCATCCTTCCTATTTGTATACGAATCTACGATGGAAGGAGCAACTGACCAGCAAAAACGCAACAATATTTTCCCTGTTTAAGTCGTATGGCTCAAGAAATAATGGTTTTTACTATGGTCATTCTTAGCATCTGGGCGGTGGTGAAACAAGCGCTTATTGATGAATTTTCTCCCTATAGAGTTTCCAAAGGAAAAACAGGCCTTTATGTGCCTTATCCTGCAAAAGGGAGAATTGATCCCTCTTTAGTTGAGCGATTCTATATTAAAGTTCAGCCTCTTTTGCTTGCCAAATTTCTACCTCTAGATGATGATATTGCTGCTATCATGGTTGCCTTGGAGTCTCATCCCCATTTAGCAATGCATATCTCTGCAGTCAAGCGCACCTTCCAAACAGTACAGGATATTAAAAGGACTCTGCTTGCAGTGGCTGACTTTCATGAAATTGACCTTATGCATTAAGCTACAAGGAGAGAATCTACTTTAACCCCTACATCCACTTCAATGGCTATCTCCCTCTGGAACCCTGTTTCTGCAAAGCTGCAGAAACAAGTTGCTCCGCCATCATGTGAGGATAACCCAAAAATAATGGCTGTGATGGGGCTTTGCTGCCCTTCATCTTCAGCTCAAAAAGCTCAGTTAGGGGAAAGCAGTCGTTCCTTTTCCTTTCCCATCTTTTTCTTAAGAGCAGCCTTCCCAAGTGGTTTCAAAGCCTGCTCTTCAGCCTAAATCCCTTTCTCAGGTGCCAATCATCCCCACTAACAATGGGTTAAATGACCAGGTCCAAAAGGCTAAACTGCCTGTTTCACAAAAGCTTACCGCCACTGATCAACCCATAGCTGGTGTAGTTAAAGCATCTACATCCATGACGTTATCTACCTCGACCTCTCATTAAGCTACCTCTAGTCTGAAACATGTCTCCATGAGGCAGCACAAACCCCAATTATAGAGGTCAAAAATGAGCTGTGACAATTCCAACGCCTCCCTCAAAAATTAATAAGGTGGAGGAACAACCCAGGATCTATCCTGCTATATGGGAAGCCCTGAACCTACCTCACCCCCTGTGGGCTCCCTAAAAGGCATTAATAACCCCTCTGAGGATGAATCTAAAGGGGGTGGTAAAGATGTTAGTCATTATGGTATGAGAGACCCAGGTGAAGTGGAGGTACCTAACCAATTTAATCCAGAAAGATTGGATGTGGCATGGATACCCCGCCAAATATATCTTTATCAGGTGTTGAGAGGCCTGTAAGTTATTGATACTGCCAGTGACGCTGACCAGCTCATTGCCACAATGATCCAATCCACTCAGAGTGTGTATACACTGCAGTCTATCCAAGATTTATTCCCTAAAACTGCCAAACGCCTTGCTTCTACTCTCCAGATGAAGAAGGTCCTCGCTCTTCCCCCCAACTTGGGTGGAACTTTAACTAAAGTGGAGGTCATTGTTAATGGAGTGCGGGTTAAGGCTATTATTGACACTGGATCCTCTTTGAACGTTGTGCCACCCAAACGCATGAAAAAATTAAACTGGCCCCTGACCTCAACTATACACAAGAGTTTGTAACTGCAGGGCCAAACAACCATTGCGCCATTTGAGCCTACTCTTCTCTGCCCATTCGTTTTGGGAAGCTCCTCTTGTCAGCTCCAGTGGTAACCTTGGCCAACAATACCTATGATCTGCTCATTGGTACCCAGTTCATGCTCAAATAAGAAGAATTATCAACTTGAAGAAGGGCTATCTCTCCTTGCTTAACTATGAGGTTCATCTGATTCTAACAAATGATGAGCTTAACAAGAAAGATATGCTCGCACAGTTAAGTTCCCCTCTTCCGCCTTATCTTTACATTACACCATGGCAGGATGGCATACAAAAATGTTTCCTCCATCAGTAAACGCCCTTGAGGGTATCCATTTCTATGCTTTTGAAGAGGTAGTAATTAAAGCGGGTGAACAAAGGGTTGTTGATAATAGGACTACCCTACAAATCCCCCACAACTTTTTATTGCACCTAACTAGCATTGATGGAGTTATTCCTTTGGAGCCCAAAGCTTTGCTGGGCGTGCTATACCCTGTTTATCAACGACCTATTAACCTTCTTCTAGGAACTCTCACCAAGAAGGATATGGTTTTAAAAAGCATCAAGAGATTGGAAGGGGCATGCTGATTCACCTTGAGGAATTAAAACAAGTTCACTGCATTGGATCTATGGCTAATATGGGCTTACCCGCAGACCAATTGCTATGCACTCTTCATACTGTTCATATTTCTGATGAACTAACCCCCAATGAGATTGACAAGGTCCACACCTTACTGGAGTCCTATAGCGATATTTTCTTTAAATCTGATACCTACTATGGGCACATGGGGTTGTACTTATACCATTGACATTGGTGATGCTCGCCCTATCCACTCCAACCCTATTGCAAATCTAAAGTCAAGGAGCTACAGATCCGGATGGAGCTCAAACAGCTACTGGACGCTGGGCTGTTAATACCTTCCCAAAGTCCTTGGTCTTTACTCCTATTGATAAAGAATAAAAATATAAGTCATTGGGTAGTTATGGACTACAGCAAACTGTAAAACCTCAAAAAAGGACAGTTAACCTATCCCCTGAATTGATGACGCTCTGGCCCAACTCTCTGGGTCCAAGTTCTTTTCTGACATGGACTTGGCTAGCTGGTATTGGCAGATGAACTTTTCTCCACAGAATCAGTAGAATTCGCCCTTAACTGCAGTGAGGTTTTGTTCCAGCCCATTCAGCTACTTAAGGGGTTGTGTAATGAGCCTGCCACTTTACAGCAGGCGATGGATCATATTCTCCAGGATCCTAAGCTGAGTTGTGTGATTGTCTATCTTGATGACATCACAGTCTCCTCCAAAACGTTCTATGAGCATCTCACACACCTTAAGGATGTTTATCAACGCTTGCGGGCCTCCAACATAAAGCTGAAGCCCTCCAAATTTATTTTTCTATTAAATGAAGTTCAATTTCCTTAGACACGCCATCTCACAAGTGTAACAATTGAGTTATTCTCAATTGTTACATTTTGACCTGAATTCAGATTTTCTGAATCCGAGTCAAATCATTTAAAAGGACTTTTGGTTTGGTCAGTTTTGGGCGCTGGGTTGTGCCTCACTTAAATTAGAGATTAGGCTCATATGAGCCTAATCAATGATTCAGATGAGGTCCCCAAAGATCAGTCATTAAAAAGGTGCCTGCCAATTCTGAAAGCTTACTTCAGAGTTTTTATTTCTAGCTTTCCCTCCTAGGGAGCATTGTCAGTTGCTCTTCAGACAAGCTCTGTTTGGTGGGCCCTTTTTATCTCTAGAATAAAAATAAAGGTTTTTTCATGGTTAGCATACTTCACTTACATGTTGGTCTTTTTTGGGTATCCAGTCAAGGAGTTTTCACGGGGTTGGGTTGGACCAACCATTATTTAAACTTTCCATAACTAACTTGTAGTAGGAATGTTTTTGGCGCTGTCAGTGCACCAAACCTCTCCCTACTCAAAGTTAGTCTGCTTTGATGCTGTCAGTGCACCAAAAAATCATTTATTATATGGCATTTGGAAGCTGTGATTTTCTGACTGTTACATAATTCTAAAGTCAAATGTGAACTGCACATCTCTGATTCCCAGTTTGGACGACCTCAGTGGTCATTTGGTCCCAGTTGTCAAGGAACCAGCACCAGTGGGAGCCAATAACTGATGGCCAACCCTGGACCTGAAGTGACCATCAGCTGAAAATCCCAGTGGGGCCTCACGCTCACCAGGGATTTAGTTGACACTGAGGGGACCTGTCCCAGCAGGGCTCCCTCACCAAAGGATGGTCCACTTGGAAAGGGGATGGCCATCCAGCTGTGCTGAACCATGCGCCCCTCTTGCACTTCTGTTGGCAAAAGCGCCTTCCTGGTCTGGATGGGAAGACCATCGCCAACAGGAGCCTGGGAGCGGGGCGCAACACAGCCATGTGCTGTGCATGCATCCTCATGCTGGGTGGGCTGATTCTGGCAGCCCAGTCCTGATTTGTCCTCACCATTTGTCTTTTCCCCTTGAGGGGCCCAGAGTTCCTCTGGGCTAATTTTCCTGGGGCTCAAGGTAACTCACCCCAGGAAGCCCTCACTGTGGTGACCTTCTGCTGTGGGGCACCTCTTTGAGGAGGGGCCCTTTTCTAGTGAGGGGTAAAGTAACAATAGAGTTTATCTCAATTGTTGCATTTTGACTCAGTTCAGATTTTCCAAATCCAAGTTGAATCATTTATTAGGATCTTTGGTTGATCGGTTTTGGGCGCTGGGTTATGCCTCACCCAAATTATAGATTAGGCTCCTACAAGCCTAATCAATGATTCAGGTGAGGCCCCTAAATGGCAGCCATTAAAAGGCGCGCCTGCCAATTCTGAACGCTTACTTCAGAATTATACCCCATTTCCCTCCTGGGGAGCATTGTCAGTTGTTCCCCAGACAGGCTCGTTTTTTGGGCCCTTTTTATATCCAGAATAAAAATAAATGTTGTTTCAGGGTTAGCATACCTCGCTTACCTGTTGGTTTTTTTAGTATCCAGTTACAAGGAGTTTTCACGTGGTTGGGTTGGACCAACCATTATTCGATCTTTGAATAACTAACTCTTAGTAGGAATGTTTTGGTGCTGTCAGTGCACCAAACCTCTCCTTACTCAAATTTAGTCTGCTTTGGTGCTGCAGGTGCACCAAAGAAACATTTATTAAACAGTGGTCAGAAACTGGGGTTTTCTAACTATTACAATAAGATGGGATACAACCTCTACAAGAAAAGTCAAAGCAATATCCATGATGTCCATGCCCAAAACCCTTTGTGACATCCAGGCAATCTTGGGCACGATGGGGTATTACCATTAGTACATCCCCAAGTTCGCCCAGCTTAGTGTGCCTCTCATACGTCTCTTGGATAAGAACACCCTCTTCTATATGGGTGCCTAACAAAAGGCCGAATTTGAGACCCCAAAGGCACTATTTCATAAAGGCCAATACTCTGCCACCCTGACTATGGCAAGCCTTTCATGTTGTTCATAGATGCCTATGACTACGCCGTTGGAGCTATCTTGGCTCAGTTGGATGAAAATGGAGTTGATTATCATGTGTCTTATTTCAGTAAGCTGTTCTTAAAAGCTGAGCGCAACTACAATGTCACTGAAAAGAAGTGCCTTGCTATCTTACTCAGTGTCAAACACTATTGCCCTTTTATATATATGGGATTTACTTTAAAGTGATCATTGACCAAGCATCCTTGAAGTGGCTACAAAATATGAAGGACCACACTGGGCAGTTGGCTCGCTGGGCTCTAAAGCTCCAGCACTATGATATGATCATTAATCATCAAGCTGGAATGCGTCATATGAACATTGATGGGTTGACATGGATACCTGTCCTACACCTTGACAATAGCAAAGCAGAGAGGTTGAATGACCTCCTCATGACTACTGAGGCATGAGCTGCTGAAAATGAGACTTTAAAAAAGATGCTAGCATGGCACTCCCGCAGCACCAAGGTGGAGAGCGGGAAGCTATACAAGAAAGTAGGAGTAAACTGGTTGCCCTATCTCTGGCCATCTGAGCGGGTACCCATGATCATGGAGTCTCACACTATCTTGGTCCATGGCGGAGTCTAAAAGACCTATTAGTGGGTTAAAGAGTGGTATTACTGGAAGGGCATCATGGAGACCATATCTGAAGTCCTAGATGCTTGTCTGACCTGAAAAAAAACAATCCAGCAGCAAGACCTGTTATCAGTATCAACCTATGACACCCCCAACAACTCCTTCCATACCATAAGTTTGGATGTTGTAGGCCCTCTCCCTCAGACTACTGGGGCAATCAATATATCTTGGTTGGAATGGATTACTTCACTAAATGGGTTGAAGTTTTGGCTTTCTCCGCTCAGACTACAAAATCCACAGATACTTTCTTGCATCTATATATCTTCACATGGCATGGTTGCCCCCAGGTCCTCCTTTGTGACAATAAAAAAAAATTCACTTACAATGTGGTAAAGCTTTTTGTCACACCCATGGGGACATAATTCTTCTCAGCCCCCTATAATCCATCTACCAATGGTGCCGTAGAAAGAATTAATAAAACCCTAGTTTTTATACTCCAGAAAATGGCCAGTTCAGACCCTCTCCACTGTGACCTCTACTTACCCAGTGCGCTTATAGCCTATTGTACTAGTTACCATTGTATCCTTAAAATGTCCCCTTTCTATGTGCTATATGGGCAGAGACCTGGAGTGTCAGCTTTATTGGCCAAAGCTATCTTCTCTGACAGAACTGATCCTGAACAAGCTATGAAAAATTAGCCTAGTACATTATCCAATTACAGTCTTAAGCTATTGCTAACTTGGCAAAGACTGTTACTAAAAAAGGTCAAGCTGCTAATGAGAGCCGGGCCCCTCTTCCATCCTTCCAAGTATCTGACTTGGTACAGTATTACCACAATTGGATCACTTCTAAGAGTGAGAAGCTGGGGAATATCCAGGGGACCATTTGTAGTTACACATAAGTGAGGGTTGAATACTCTATCGAATTCCTTGCTTCTGGAGTCACCATCAACGAGGTCCATGGCCAGTTTTTATGCCCTTATTCCCCCCATAGTACTCTTGAAGGGGGTAATTTTGGACAATTGCAAGTCTGATATTGCTTGAAGATCATTTTATATGAAAAAAATGATAAAATCGTCCAAAAGACTCTGGCAAAATTTGCGGTGGAATCCTTTGAATTGAGGCATTTCTTTCATCAATAATAATACTCAGTCAAATAGCTCTAATTTGGGTAATCAGAATATTCCAAAACATTAGTGGAATCAAGAAAGCTCTTCTGAGGTCCCTCCACGCCTTACCACTAATCTAGTCAAACCATACCTCGGAGACTGGCTCATTTATATGGTTGGAGGGGATCCTGAAAGGTGCAGATATTTTCTCACATGGTGATTGGCTCAAGTACATCAAAACATTAACTCATGGGCTTATCCTACCACTCTTGACTCTCCATCAGCCCTTCCAATAAAGTGAGGTGAGATTTGAGAACTCCAATAGGTCAAACGACCATATTTCCTAATTTGGCTTGAATCTAATAATGAATTCAATGTATATTGCACTTTGAGTCTGATATGAGTTTAATTATTAAGCAGTGACATTGTAAGAGGGTTCATTTTCTTACCCAGCCAATAACACTAATAAAATATATACAGCTTAAATCCATGTTTTCTTAGTATGTATAATTTATCCTATTTTTATTCCTTCAGTGGTACTAAAATCCCCATTTTTACTATAGCAGTTAAGAGTTTTTATACTCCTGTTGCTGCTGAATTGTTGAATCCTGTGAAAACTAGCACCAAACAAGCGTTAACCCCCACCAGGATTATGACATTGTCCTAATAATTGCATATGTCATAAATTAACTCTTTGAGAAAATGAAGGCATTTATCCATGGAGGATATAAAGTTATCAATTTGAGTTTGTACTCAAGTGGTATGATCTCCAATATGAATATTATTACTGACTCCTAATTGATTGAAATGATTTAAGAATTCCATTTGTATGAATCCCATGATTCTTCATCAAGTGTGTTAACATAACCTGCATCTCATTGAGGTGTTGCCAATTTTCTAAAAATGGCACTTCAGTTTTCACTACTGAAGAGTTAGGTAGACTAGTAAAATTGAAGTAGTTGCAAGTGCAAAGTCCTTGATAACTGAAAATACTAAAGTAGTTCCTGATGATGGAACTCAGATACTTGTAGTAATGTTGCAAGAAGGGATGAAAAATTGATGCAATTAGCATTCTGAACATCTTTCTCTAGCCTGTTCTCCTTCAAGCGAGGAACTGTCAGTTAGACTTTTCATATGTGCCAGTACTGTTAGGGCTCATCTTCAATTTTCTAAGTCTCTGTGGATGAAGGCTCAAGAAAAGAGGAGCTGGAGAGCTTCAGCGAAATCTGAGATTTATAATTGATATTGTTCTGCAGAAGGTGTGGTGAGGTTTGTCTCTATAAATGTGGATAGTAAAGGGTTGTGAGTCAGTGTCATTTCTCCTACATGCATATTGATCGCCCAGTCACTGAGACAAAATTCGTCATAATCTGAAGAGGTTTCTGATGCCAAATAAACATCATTCATTGTAATCATAATTTCTCTGGGAACCAGGGTCCACCTGACAGGGAGCACCAATTTTGTTGGTATGTGGGGGATTGGATCAGTTTTGTCATGATGCAGGGGATTAGATCCAATCTTATCTTTTTAGATGAGTCCAGGAACCTGAAGTCCTGGGTGAAGGATATGAAGAAAGGTTTACTTTTAAGAAAAAGTCTTCAATTAATGGAAAAACTCTTTGAATGGAATATCCAGGATTTATTTTCACTATATCAATAGTGGAAAGCCAAAATGTGAAATAAAAATATTGTAATTTTTATTACCAAAATGAAATATAATAGGAGTTTCAGGAAATTATTTTTGGGGAAAAATCTCCAAGTGCTTCTAAGCTAAGATCTGTACTAAATAACAATTAGGGATTCTGTGATATTCTGGTTACTTCTGTTGACCAGGATTGGTCACCTTTTAGATCAGATTTATACTCTTAAAAATGGGTTTCTGTCAAGCAACATTTGATCACATAGATTAGGTTGAACCCCAATATTTGGAGGCATTAATAATTTAGTTAGGGATTATCCCAGACAATTGTTTCATCTATGTCTTTAGTTCAGGTTTGAATCCCATCATCAGATTGACTCAAATCCTTAATTTGTGCCAGAATCCCAACACTGACCTTCAAGAATAATAAAAAAACTCAACAGTATAAAAGGGGGTTCCTCTGAAGCATCATCTGTGATATTGTTTGCATAGTTGTCAGGACCATTACCGTCAGGATTTTAACCAGATGAATCCTTCTGATAGTATCCAAATTAGGGGTTTTGGTTAGTTGGGCGTAATTGCCAGCTAACCACCTAGTTTGATACTATTTAATGTTATATGTTTAATCAAGTTTAGGTTTGGCGGGAGCTGCATTTGCTGCCAAAATGCCATCCAAATATCGTTCTGGGAGTTTCCAGCAAAAGCTGTTGAATCCGTTATGACTCATCCAAAATGGTTCCACCAACTTATTTGGAGCACCAGTGACTCATGCCGAGGATGCTCAAATTCCTATTTATATACAAATTTATATATGATCAAACAGAGACTTAATCTGAAGATGGATTGATCTAATTTATACTCGGTGATCAGTGAGCAGATCTGGATGGAATTGCTATGAGTATGAATGAATAGAGTTTCTGATCTGATAGAGAGTTGTGGCATCAAGAGGCTGATGGGTTTTCCAGTAGTTGATTGGCCAAAGAGTACTTGAAAGCAGTAGCCCTGAAAGTAGTATAAATAGTCATTCATTCCCTCCTAATAAACATCTCTCATTTGCCATCTTCCCTGTTTGTTTGAAGTAGCTTGGTGCAACTAGAGTGGGGAAGATGTTATAGGAGATCCCTTAAAGGCGCAGGTGATCACGCCTGGAGTGGCCAGCACTGCCAGCTCCCATACCTCCTCTCTATGAGGAACCAGCGGGAACCTGGCCAGCTGGCTACCAGTGGATGAGCTGACAAGCCGCCAACCCTAGCAGGGTGCAGCGCGGGAGGCGCCATAGCCACCCAAGAAGGGGGATGGACTCACCAGGGCATGCCCAAATGGGTTGGTGAAGGGTCACAAGGGTGGGGCAGCGCGGAAGTGCCTGAGCCGCCCAGAAAGGGGGCAGGACTTGCCGGGGCACATGCCAAGGATGCCTGGGGCTAAAGGCGAAGCCGTTGGTGGTTAGTTGGTAGTTTGGATGCAGGACTTGTAGGGGTTGGTATGCCAATGAAGGCAAAATAGCAAAGGGCCACCAGTCTTCATACTGGTTGGCCTGGCACATTAGTGGAGCCCAGGGTCAATTTTGCAACAATTACATATACTGATTTTTCCTCTGACATCATGCTGACTGGTTGACAAATTATTTTGGTGATCAGGGGGTATATAATGACCTCCATCAATAGTAATTTTAGGCCCTTAAGGCCTGTCAAGGGCTATGGTTACAAAAAATATTTTGATGACTGTCCATGTTAGTTTGGACTTGATCCTCATTCTGGACAGCTAGATCATTACTACTGATAATTTTTATATTGAATTAGGGTTTAAGGAGGGGGTTTTCCTTAGGTCGAGGAATTAACTTTTATAATTAAGTGTTTCTCAATACTTAGGTGCTATAGCTTCACTATATTGAATGTTCAGTATTATACCCTATTAATCAATTTACTATCAATATATAATTCACCTGAGATTTGTTAACAAATTTTCTATTATGATTATAATTTATATCACAAATTTGAGTTATAAAAATATTTTTTGCCACTCTTATAAATATTGGTTACAGGTTGTACACTACTGAAACCTACTAATTCTTCATATACTAATGGACATAAATAAAGTGGGAATGTTATAGCTTTCAATTAATTTTTTCTATCTAGTAAAAGGTAGGACACCAAGATGACCTACAAAGAGATTCATATAATTAATGAATTATAAAATTTTATAGCTTTAAGTATTTGAAGGGAGCTTATGTTTAGTCATATTGAAGTTGTTTTATTACCTGTTACCCCTTTAAAAAGTAGCAATGTATAAGATTTATTGAATATAGCAAAATCAATCTTTTAGCCAAATAGATCTGTGGAATTCAAACTAGTTTCAATTTTAATGGGTCACTTTGACCTAGATATAATTTTAATTAAGGATTGTTATATAAATTAATGCAATCTTACAATTCGTGGATTTAAAATTTAACCTTACAATCTTGTATAACTATATTAATAAAAGTTGATTCCTAAAATTTATCTCGGTAAATAGTGTTCATTAATAGCATTTTATATATACAAGGTTAACTGCTTTTACCATCTAGTACTAAAAAAAAAAAAAGGTTAACTGCTTTCTAAGAATCTCCTGGTATTCTGCTTATAGCAACTTACTTAAGCAAGTTTCGATTGTGGAAAAATGGTTTGAAGTGGCAAGATAAAGTTATACAAGCATTTTATATTAAAAGTACTAGCGGAGTTACCCATGCTTCGCTACAGTGTCTATAGAATTTCAGGTGATTCGAATTGATTAATTTAGATTTTATATATATTTAGCAATAACTACTCGGCTAAATCTAATTGCTCAATCGAAGCAATCAAAAAGACCAACCACTCAGCTAAAACTAACTGAACTTATCAAATCAACCAATAACTAATCACCTCCAAAGCTAAACTGTATCCAATCGATTCGACAAAAAACCATCAACCACTCGGCCAAATAAAATTTTTTTCAAATCAATCAGATTCTAAATTATTTTAGCTTTTATATTGGTAGATAGCTATCAATAAGTTCAGAAACCATTAAACCTATTAAAAATTCCAACCTCCAACCACTTAGCTAAAATCAATTAAGTCTGCCAAATTAATTAAACCATCAATCTCTTATCTGAAACTATTGAGCCTATCGAATCAACCAAAAAATAAACCACCACTCAGCAAAAACCAATTATTGAACTTACAAAACAGCCAAAAACTACCAACTAAATATCAAAGCCTATGAAACTATTGAATTAAATGAATATGAAAATACACAGCCAAATTGCTATATAATTACCATTAGAAATATACGTTCTAGATCTTATATAGAACTGATGTTTGAATTTATATGATTATATTAAACAATTACATATTAGCATTCCGTTCTCAAACTTTATAGAATACTTGTGCCAAGTTTGGTGATTTTTGGTTATTTGCTCGAGATAATGCATCTATATAAATGAATTAACATACTGATTCTTTTGTAAATAAAATTTAAGATTAATTCTTGTTGTTACCCAGTTTAACACAGATTTGTTTGTGGGCTTAAAGTTCATCTGATAATCTCACAATTTTTATATTTGTAGATGGTTATCGATAAAATTAAGTAATCAAATTATACTGAATCAATATAAATTTACCAACCATTCAGCCATACCCAATTAAACCTATCGAATTAACTAAACCACTAAACCACTTAGCTAAAACCATTAGATTAAAAATCAACAATCACCAACCGCTTCGTAAACCAAAACTAAATGTATCGAAACAACCAAAATCACAACTACTTACCAAAACCAATCAACTTTATTAAATCAACCAATCACTAACTTTATTTAAACCGTTAAGCTTATTAATCAACACAAATCCACCAACCGCTCGACAAAACCATTTAACTACCGAATCAACCGAATATCAAACTTCTCGGCCGTAACAATATACCGATTTCCATTGAAAACATATAAAACTTCCACTTGTTGCATATAAAACTTTTTATTTTACTATGAAAATTAAAAATCGGGCTTCAAGGTGCACACGGACCCCCTCCCGTCCACCTATAGCTAAATTTTCAGAGCTCTACATGCTCTAGTTTTGGCTGGGCATCGCGCACACACATACACATTTGCTTTTATATATAGATTATGCCAAGATTCAAACAACTGACCTTTTATAGAGTTGAAGTTTAGAGCCAAAAGCTGAGCCAATTATGCTAGAGGAGGTATTTTTAAAATCAATTGGACTTTTGATTCAAAGTTTTGATTTAGATAAACTTGTTAAATACCCGAATGACCACTAACCACTTATCAAAACCATTTAAAATATCAATCAGCTGAATATCAAACTGCTCAGCTGTAACAATATAGCGAATACCATCGAAGTATATATGGGATTTTCACTTGTTACATATAAAACTTTTTATTTTACTATATTTTTCCCATGTTTTAATAGTTATTCTGCTATTCGGGGCGGAGACAAATTCAACAAAGCAAAGATCATAAAAATCGGTCTAGCCGTTCTTGAGTTATAAATGGTGTAACTAACACGGCTTTGTTTTATATACATAGATTTGAGGTGGTTCAACCTTGGGACAAATATACTATACCAAAAATTTTTCTAGTCAGTACAAGTCCTGAACTTGTATTGAACAAAACCTGCACTAGGGTGGAAGCAGGATTTACCCTACCTGGCTAACCACCTTTAGTATTTTAAATTAATTTATTAAACACTTTTCTTGAACTCACTATCACATCTGTCTATCTGTTTGTCTGTAATCAAATCTTAAAAGCTTTATTTCAGCCACTTATTGTCAATAAAAAATTTTGAAACTTTGCACAGACATTGGTCTTGGATGACAGTACAATATTGTATCAAAAATTAAATTTCATATTCAAAATAAAAAGTTTTATATATAAGAAGTGAAAATCCTATATATTTTTGATGGTAGTCAGTATATAGTTATGGCTGAGCAGTTTGATATTCGGTTGATTCTAAATTTTCAAGTTTACCTTCCAGGCTAGCTAAAGCTTTGAAATTTGGCACATTTATGTATCTCCGATGACAACACAATATTCCATTAAAAATTATGAAAAGTGTGATTTTTAACCTTAAGGTTAATCTATTTTCAATTTTATTCGAGGTGGGCCGACCTGGGGATGATACCGCACCGACTAAGGGGAATCGAAGAAATGGGAAAGGAGGATAAAACCCGGAAAACCTCCATGCGCGACGTATGATAGGCTGGAGCTCCATGGACCACCTTACTATTCGCTATCTCGGTTCAGGGCATTGGTGCGCATGCCAACGCTGTCATAATCGTCCTACCCAAGTTCCAGAATCGAACTCGGGGAGGCAGTGGTAGAGCCATACTCTTCCACTGAGGTACCTTTTAGCGTTCTATATTACTCTCTGTTATATTGAGCTTTTTAATATACGATAAAGCTTTTCAAGTAGAAACATTAAAAATTAAACACAACTGAATAAACCTAGGTGGATCTGGCTTAAAAACTTCCAGCCTTTGTTTATTAAAAATATCGACGTTTGTTGTTAACCAGGGTTGAGTAGTACATATATTAAATTTCATTAAACTGATGGACAAATACCAAGTTAGTTGCAAGCTTCGGTTTTATTTTCTCATTCTTTTTTTAAATTTCCGTTTTGCTGTTTAACTTTTTCTCAATAACCAGATTTCTTGTAGAAAATTGAAAAACTTGGGGAAGGTATAGTTAAGAATTTGGCCTATTTCACTATGCCATTTACTCGTTTTCTTAGGTACTTATGGCGTTGTATACAAAGCACAAAATCGTGATACAAATGAGTTTGTTGCGTTGAAGAGGATTAGGCTAGACAACGAGGAAGAGGGGGTAACTTTAGTTTGTATAGCCCTTATAATCTTTTTACAAAGGTTCCTTGCACTGCTATGCGCGAAATATCCATTTTAAAGGTTCTTAATCATCCAACATTGTCAGGTACTCCTGACATCTTGCGTTTTTAACAGTTGTGTTGAGACTTCACGACGTACTTCACACTGAAAAAAAGCTGGTCTTGGTATTTGAATATTCCGATTCAGATCTGAAAAAATTCATTGATGCTTACAACGGCGATCTTGATCAGGCTACCGTGAAGGTGCCTAAATCTAGAAGCTGAGTTTAATTTGAATTTCGCTTTTAGCATTTTTTATATCAGCTTTTACTTGGGCTCTCTTCCTGCCACCATAACCGTGTTTTGCACAGGGTAATGCAATTTAATTTTTACACTTATTTTTAGGATCTCAAGCCGCAAAACTTGCTTATTAATAAGGTAGTTTTTCCCTAGTTTGTGCTAAGCAATTTATAGCGCGGGGAACTTAAAATAGCTGATTTCGGGTTGGCTAGAGCATTTGAAATTCCTGTGCGAAGTTATTCTCATGAGGTTTGTTTTTTAATTTAGTCGTAATCTTTTTCAACTCTAGGTTGTAACGCTTTGGTATAGAGCTCCTGATGTATTAATGGGATCTCGGCATTACACTACTTCTATAGATACTTGGTCTGTTGGGTGTATATTTGCAGGTATTTTATCTAGAACGCACAAATAGCTTTTTAGAAATGGCGACTGGACGGCCTCTATTTCCCGGGAATTCTCCTAAAGATCAGTTACACCGTATATTTCGCATTTTGGGGACGCCTACAAAGGCAGCATATTGAAAATGACGCAACTGCCAGAATATAAGCCTTTTCCTAACTATCCGCCTATTCCCTTAAGCCAGATTGTACCAAAGCTTGACGCTTCAGGGATTGAGCTTTTATATGTATTCTCACATTCACGTTATTTTTCTAAATTCTTTTTAGAGATTCCTTGAGCCTAATCCAGCGCGCCGAATTTCTGCCCAAGATGCGCTCTTGCATCCCTATCTTTCAGATCTTGATAACTAATATCAAATTAGTTTATAGTATAGTTCCTTTATATGCCATAATGTCACTTCATAAATCATCAGTATTCCTTGGATATGGGCGTATCGGAAAATTTATAGTTCTAGGTCTTTATAATGAAACTAGTGCATTTTTTGTTTGTCAGAGAATTAAATTATATTTTTTTCAGAGAGCTTACCATATCATTTACATATAAAAGCATATTGTCTAAAACACTGTTACAAAAATACAAGATTGTAAGTTATATTAATTGCTACAACCTTGATAGTTTGCTGCTTGAAATCCTTTTTTAGTACTAGTGAGACCCAACCAACAAGGGATACCACGGCCTCTTACTTACAATTGTTGCTATAGAAGAAATGTATAATTGAAGGATTTACCATGCCACTAAACAAACCTAATATTTAACAAATTAACGTATATAATCTTTTCTTGAATGAAATGATTTTTGGAGTATAATATAAATTAAATAGTAGATTCAAAGTAAATAATTAGTCAAATACTTATCGTGTCAACAGTAAGAGCAGAATTCGATGCCTTTGATATTTTTGAGGCCGTAAAATATTTTAAACTTAAAGCATAATTGTACATACAAGCTGTAAAACAAAATTAACAGCTGGCAGACAAATTATTAGTAGAGGTGGGATTCCAAGTAAATGTATTAATTGCTGTACTTTACTTAAATTGTTCAATATTTTAGTTAGATGGCAACAATATTCTGAGTTGGTGATAAAGGATAAATAATAAGCGCTAATTGTTAGTTTCATTCTTTAAAAAAGCAAAGATATCTGATCTTATACTGTTTACAACGGGCAGATAAAATGTGTTAGCACATCGACATGTCCAATTTTGTGCTTATTGCTACATATAGGTCAGCTTGATAATAAAATTTAGTTTTGAAGTTTATTCACAATCAAGATTCGTGCAAATTAAATTTAGGTCACCTTATTGTTGATACTAAAAGTGTAATCTACCTATCAATAATTGCCATTTTATTCTATATTTGATTTATACGTTGTAGATAAGTAAGTTTATATGACAGGGGTTGCTCATTACTTAACAAAGCTTTACTAGATTGCAAGCTTAATTTTCCACATAATCTTATTTAATATTAAATTTAACTTGATTAAATTCAGGATAACTAGCAATCGATAATGATGAGGTGTTAATTCTTATCCAAGCTGTCTTAGTGATTCAATCCAAGATGATGGTATGTGCAGTGCGCGGCACACACTATTGCTTAGGTCAGGTCCTTCGCTAGAACCACTGGCTTCTTCCGAATATTGAACCTTCTTTATTTGCTTAACTAGGTCCTGATCTCAGAGCATCATATAGTCAATCTACGCGGTGTTCAAAACTCAGTCTCTGGCTTAGGTATGTTTATGCCACATACAATTAAATGGCTTTTGCTATAATTAACTTTAGGGAGTACTAAAGTACTTTATTTAGAATACTAATAGGATTATATAGTCAATCATTCAGGCTCTGAACAATAATATCTAGATTCTGAAAGTTTAATTGACAATGAATATAACAGGTATAATGAGTACAACGATATTTAGATTTGAGATAAATCAATGAGGAACATCTTGTGATAATTCAGGAAGGGCTTATAGAATCAGATTAATCCTCATCTTGGGGTTTTATTACTAACCAGATAACAATAATACTAGCTGACAAAGATAGTAGGAATGCTAGCACTAGATCCTCAATGGGTGATGCTAGGTTGGTATTGTGTTGAGGCAATTCCTGATCCAGGTTTTGTTCATCCATATTGTTATGTAAACTGGGCAAGTGATTTTTAACCCCACAGGTCAGTAAGCGATACATGTTTGATTTATTAACCAATTTCTTTGCTTACAATTCTGGAATTATTGATATGATTTGTTCATTGCCTTGAAATTAATATAAGATCTTATATAAATTTGGTCCAGCAACACGTTGCTTATTAGTAAAATATCATAATTATTATGTAAATGACATATCTAGATTAGCTTAGAAATATAATTAATAAACTCCATATTGAGGCTTCACCCATACTAGGGTGAAGCACAACAATATATTTATGTAAAATGAAATAAACAAAAAATTAAAATAAGAATAATCAATAATTTCGTTCAACTATTTTATCTACAACTGAAGTATGATTGTAATCTATATCTATATCTATATAAGTAAAAATGAATCTGTTCACTTGTACAAAATCTATGATCTCCTAAAACATTCATCTAATTGTAATGAAACATTGGTGAGTTATGGTGCACATGCCTGCAAAGGTTTATATAGTTTAGAAAATAATTATTTATATAGCTATAAAAAGTTTTATATGTAAAAAGTTAAAAACATATATAATTTTCAATGGTAGTTGGTATATTATTATGACTGAGCAGTTTAATATCCGTTGATTTAATAGTTTCAATAGGTTTGCCAAGCAATGGTAGTTTTATGTTGATTAAACTTGATAGTTTTAGTAAGTGGTTGTGATTGGCTGATTTGATAAGATAGTTGGTTTTGGTAAGTTGTTGGTGGTTTTTGATTGGTTCAATAAGTTTAGTTTGGTTTTATTAAGCAGTTGGTGATTAGTTGGTTTAATAAAAAAATTGATTTTATCTAATCGGTTTAGTGGCTTATCCATGACTAGAAATCCTCAGTTTCTAATCCATGACTCTTTTGAGCTGAATTTAGGTATATTATTAGTACAAGTTATTATCAGATACTTGATAGTTTTAGTGGATGTACATTAATTATCTACTTAGTAAAACACATTCACTGACTCTCTCTCTGCTCGGCATAACTTTCTGAGAAAATTAAATTTGGTAAATTAAAAGCAAACACTTAATCGCACACTGAAGGCTTGCTCCAATGTCGTTGGATCCTCTGCTGACTGTCCCAGCATGGGGCAGCGGCATAACTCCCCCTTCATTTTCCATCTGACAGGAAAATGTGCTTGGACTGGCTCACCCAGTCATTCCAAACCCTTGGGATGATTTGTTTCTCCCAAGGATCTTGATGCCCATCTCACCCAAACCCAAGCAGTGCCCCACTGCCCCCTGGTGCTCCCCCGGAGCAACATGCATTTTGGCCTTAGGGTCAAATATGGGAAATTCTTCCCCTACGACAACTAAGCCATTATCAAAATGGCTCAGGTAGTGAAGACACCAGCCTGTTTTATAGACTTCTACCCCTATAAGGGGTACTTTGATCTTGGCTTCCCCTGTGAAGCTGATGCAGCCACTGTGGCAACGGTGCCATTAATTTTTAATAATATTCCCCTCCCAACAAACTTGGACCCAGCTCCCAACAGACACCACTTTGGTGGTCCAGTTCACTGGTTTGCCCACCCACCTCCCCCCAAAGTGCTCCACCAGGAGCTGATAGAAGGTTTAGCAGCCTACAGCACCAACCCCATCTTACAATTTGTGGTCCCAAATGGGGCCACATGCTCACTGGGCCTTGGGCATATGCCATGATCAGCCCTGTATTTATGAAAATTTCTTTAGCAATTCCCCCTTGTGCCACCATCCCATCTGCCCCCAACCATCTGTTCTGGGCCTGCATTGAGGGAGGATGGATAATTTATCCATCCTGTTTCAAGTTAGACCACTCAAAATATAAAATGCCCATACTCAGAAACTTCTACTGATGCCAAAAGTTTTCCCAATGCCCACCAATTTGCCACCCACCCTGCATCAACTCTGACATGGGGTACAATCCTACCTTCCCCTCCTCCAATGCCTGATGTTGAAGCTGTACCTACAGCCACCAATCAGCACCTACCTTGCCCCAATGCCACAAATAATTCATCCAACCAAACTTCAGATTGGATTCCAGTTTGATCCCATGCATCTGCAAATGAATAAAACAAACCTCAACCGTACGCTGATTCCCCAATCCAATTCAACCAAAATTCATAGGAATTATTGGATGAAATTGATAAATCAGGTAACATCATTGAAGAACTGATGCTACAACTCAAGTGGCTCTGTAACGCAGAATGGGATACAAAATTCCTACCTCAGAAATATGTCCCACAACCTAATGCCAAACCATTCTACAGCAACCACCAGCTTGCAGTAGAAGCAGCCACCACACCAGATTGCCATCCACTTTGCAAAAATGCTGCCAAATCTGTGGCTGCACTTGCAGGAAGAATTCTAACTCTCATCATCCCCATAAATCTTACTGCACAAAGTAAGATCAACATGAAAACTTTACACAAAAATGTCACTGAAGCCATCCAGAACGTGGTAACAGTAGCACAGAATCTGAAAGCAAAAATAACCTGAACCAACATTGCCACGTTTGTTACATTCCCAGATGCCCACCTCAAAGCTGAAGACACTTTAGGCAAATACATCATTGGTATAATGATGGCTGGCAACTATTTGGAAGTTCCAGTCATCAAGGATATCAAACCCCATGCCACCAATGCCCCCACACCCTTACTATCTGCCTTAACATGCACCCTACTCTGGAATGAGATGGATGCAGCTGAAGATGAGCCCCCTGATCCCCCTCCCATCCACCATGGAGGGATAGCGATATTTGCTGCCTACCTGGTTGGATATTTTGTTAGGTACAATTCAATTGATCCATCCATTTTAGGCATTTTGTTTGAATTTTTATTTTTATTATGATTTTAGTTTTAGTTCAGTAATGTCTGTCCCCTGGTTGGCTTACCTCAGTTAAATAAAAAAACACATTTACTGATATACTTACTGACTGACTGATTGATATATGAAACCATTGAGTCTGATAAGTTCAATCATTTTAGGTTAGTAGGTAAGTATTGAAAAATATTATCAAATATGAAACTATCAAGTATAAGTTCAATATATTTGGGCAAATGGGTGAGAATTGGCAAATATTTGCTAATAATTCACCAAAAATGCTCACCTGAAACTAATTGAGTCTGATTGGTTCAATCTATTTGGGTGAGTGGGTATAAATTGTTGAATATCCTCAATTAATTAATCAAAGTGCTTACCTGAAACTATATAAAAATTAATATAAAAGTTTTAATGAGATTATTATAGATTATTAATTAGATTTAAGATAATCAGCTCACCAGCCACTCAGACTAACAGCTTTGCTGTTAGTCTGAGTGGCTTAAGCATAGTGCTGGAACAATCTTTAGGCTGTCATTTTGAGCTCATAAATAAAACTGAGCAACGCTATGTAACTCCGCTATTAGAAATGTGTGCTTTCTTTTTTTTACTTTACCCACTGAGCCGCAGCAATGTGTGGCTGGGTACAGCAAGTCCTAAATAAAAAACATATACATTATACATCATATTACTTTTTTTAGTACTAGATGGTCCCATTATACATCATATTACAATCATATTATATACCAATACCCAGTTTAGTTTAAGATTTTTCTGAATAAGAATAATACAATTTAATTTAACATGCTGATGGGTGCACTTAAGGCTCTAGATAATTATGACTTTAACTAGAAGAATTAAAATGTACAAAAAAATTTAAATCTAATTACTTACTTTATAAAAATCCAAATCTTTTATTTTCATTCTATACTAGTTACTGCAGCATAACTGCAATTCCTGGGGAGCAACCCCTATGCCTGAACATGGAGGAATTTCCCATAAACTATGAAGGTCATGAAGAAGGTGGCTGTTCGGGTTGGGACCATCTAGTACTAAAAAAGAAGGTGGCTGCTTCTCTCACCAGTAAAGGTAGTTTAGCCTATGTTGTAGATGTTAGGTGGGTCACAGCCTACCCTCTGACAATCTCTCCTTTCTGGTCCATCTCAACACTAAGGAGTTGTTGAAAAGGATCAGGAGTAATATAAGGTGGTAGTAGAGGCCAGGGGGCAACACCAGGTGCCAAGTTGTCCCCCTCCTTAATTTTATCAAAAGTCAGGAAATAGATTCAAGTATCCCTAAGTGTCTGTTCTCAATTTCCTTTGGCTGTATGAATAAATTTTAACATTTTTCTGTGTGTCCATTTATTCTTTGTTTGCTTTGTGTCTTGGTTGCCTTTAAAAATTTTATGTTGTTCTATAAAGTGTGTGACTCCCCTCTCTCCTCCTCAAAAAAAGTGCTTCTCTGATCTTATTCAAAGATGAAAGGATTATGCAGGCAATAAATTCATCATGTGTACTACCTGAGCAACGGGTTTGAATTAAATCTCATTCTCTGTTGTATAATAAAATATAAGTATAATTTAACAACCCATAACTTATACCTGTACTGGCTGAGAAAGACTATCTTTTGCACACAACCAAAAAAGAACAAGTATGTTGAAATTATACATAATTGATGGACTCTTTGTTGATAAAAAAATTAAATTGGCCATCTCTTGTCTTTTCTGGACTTCTGTGTCTCTCTGCCCACTGCCTTGCTTTTAACTCTGTGTCTCAAAATTTGAAATTTTGATCTGCTTCTGCTTGTTGGCTGTATTTGTATTCAAAGTTCTTTATTTTTATGTTGCATTCTACTACCCATCCAGTGCTCTGAAGACATTAATGATCTCTAGTCAAACCCTCAAAAATGTATTATTCTGAATTAAGTCTCCCTTTCTCTCTTCCCCCCCATCCCCCCCCCTCTCTTTCCTTTGTGTGTGTGTCAATCCTTCCCCATTTGTGGCTATGTAATGTCTGGCAATATTCTATTCAAACTCTCCAAACTGCAGTTCAACAAAGACGCACTTGGGCAAAAGGCAATGTGTGTGTGTGAACTCTGTCATTTCATGACTTCCCTTCTAGAAATGAAAACTCTGCAGTATTATCAATCCCGTTTGGAGTGTCTATCTGTGAAGATATTCCCTTTTCAAAGACTCCCGTTTCTGCTTCAAAGCGCTTTCAAATCCCCTCATCCCGTTTCCACAGATTCAAATAGACTTCTTCAATCAGCTTGAACTCTGTGACTTCACAATCCCAAAGCATCCTAAGAATCTTCTGAGTCTCTTGTAAAGAATTCCTTTTCCAAGGCTTCACAAAATCTCCTCTGCTTCAACTTCCAAGGAGCATTTCAACATTTGAACGCTTTACAAACGTGTTTCTTCTAATTGTGCCATTTCAAAGTTCTTGGAGCTCTTCTGCCTCATCTAGTTCCTTGATCAAACCATCTTGTGTGTTCTTTGTAAGAGAGAGAATCTGGTTGTTAATTCTCCCATTCTGTGTCAGCTCTTCTCCTGAGATATGTTGAGCCTCTGCTGATGTGTTTGTTCTTTCTGTTTGGATTCTTCTTCTTTATTTTCTTCTTCTTCTTTGGGTTGTTTGTTTAACATCTTCTTTTGGTAATTTCTTTTGAGGCCTGATACGAACTTTGATGATCTTTGTCCCCATAAATCTCATTTCTGTTTTATTTGTTTCTATCTTCTGTGTGTGTTCCTCTTCTCTTCTCTGTCAAGATTCTCTTCTTCCCTTTCTTTTGCTTTTGTCTGCAGGTCTTCTTCTTCTGGTGTGTCTCTCCATTTCTCTTTTCATTGATCTCAACCCCAGACTTCCTCATGTATCAAAACAGCTTCTAATTATAAATCTTATACTATTAATGGTCTTTCTCTTGAATGGTGTCCATCTCTGATGTCCATATATCCCACTTCCAGAGTAGTTTCACCACTGTGTCTGTGCATCCATTCTCTTTTGACTGCTTCTGTTGTGACTTTTATTTTGGCTCTTTGCATTGGTCTCTCTTTACATTTGTTAGTCTCATAACTTTGGTTAACTTCTTGTGTTGGTAAGTTTGGTGGTGTTCTGTTAGCTCTTTCTCCAACCTTCTCCACCTCCTTCTGTCCATTCTGTCTGGGTCTATAATAATGGTTAATCCAGAATCTTTGAAAACAATCAAAACCATTCACAATCAGATGCTTTATTTTAACCACTCTGGGTACTTCTTTAGTGATGAGATCAGTGTTGCTCTGGAGAAATTGAAAATCACCAGCATATTTCAGAAAAATCTTCTACTATATATGAAAAAATGGCTAAATTCCTCTTCAAACCTCCTCAACAACCTACAGCTTCTTCAGTCTACCCACAACTGGACTCAGAATATTAATACAAAGGACTCCTTCAATCTGCCTCCAAATGCTGAGAAAGTGTTTCTACCTCAAGAATTCATTTATAACTTACATTTAGGCAAAATCATTTGTTCAAGATTGGTGAGATGACCTTCAGCTTGGTCTATTTTGTTGGTCAGCTCCTGGATGGACTTTTTCAGTTCTTTAATTAATTCTTTAAATGTCATCCCAGCTCTCCATCAGTATTTTCTTGATATTAGTTTTAGGTCTATGAAATTTCTTCTGTTTCTTCTTTTGCTTTTCTTGTTCTCTTTGTGTCTACCTTTGCTGATTTGATATTCGTAACTTATGTTTTGTCTTTAAAAGACAGCTAACTAATGTGTGTGTGTAATACACACTCCCCCCCACCCCACCCCAACATGGCTGTTACCCCCCTTCCAAAACCCATTTGCCTTCTGTGGAAGTTTCGGTTTCGTTCTTGCTGTGTTTCAGCTATTTCTTGTAGGTATGACTTCTAGGTAATAAATTTTAAAGTATAGGAAAAATTTCTTCATTATTCTGTTGATATGGTGCTACCAAACATCAATGACTTAAACACTTAACTAACTGCCTCATACAAGTTTTACAGGATATTATGGTACCTCATCTAATGAACTGTCACACCTGGGTGATGCAAAGGATAATCTACTTTAGAAATTTGGAATTGATATATCTCTAGAAACACATAAACGGATGCTTATATACATAAGCTTTAATTGGGATCTATCAATGAGTTTTACCAAAGGTTTTTATATTGATGCTCAAACTTTAATTTTAGAATATAACTCACCTTGAATAATGACATTACCACTTTGCACTACATTCAAAACATTGCTCAATATACAAATATACCTTAAGGAAGTGAAGCCCAACCTTACGTCACTTCTGCATATTAAGAAAACACTTATATAATTTCTCTGATCTGTTTAAGACTTCTGGGTCTCCATGTTATACCTCAATCCTCAGCCTTAAGTTTAGTGGTAATGCCTCCTAAATTCTTTATCATGGGCCAGTACTACAAATATTGCAAGCGTACTAACCACAGTGTGGATAACTGCTAATGACGTCCCCAGACAATGCAGAAGAAGAACAGTCAGCTTAGGATAAAAGGCTCCCGTTGCTGACAAAGCCCAAGTGCCTCAAAGTACAGAGCTATTCCTAGTACTTCTGTCTGCTTTGTATAAGCTGCCCCTGGCGAAGTTGATGTATACCCTTATATTATAGGCAGTAAAGTCATTAAACTTTTTTTATTATTATAATGGACAACTACCAAAACATGATATCACTGTCACTTTGAAAAAGAAAGCCAGGCATTAACTAACGAAACTTCTAAACTATTTGAAAGCCCTGATCCTGGCCTATATAAAAGCCTCAGCTAGATTCACTGCAAGTATCACTGATTTTCTCCTAGCTTTTAATTATTAGTTTAATTCTTGGTTGTATAACTAGAAATAGTAGTCCATAAAGTTAAAGTTTTGGCTATAATTGACACTGGATCTCTAGTTAACGTTATATACAGCTAACTAAATTATAAAAAAATGTCTCCTGACCTAATCCACAAGTCTGAATATGAAACAGTGGGAGTCCAACCCAAAACTCTATTGGATGATACACTGCCTTGCCTCTAAGATCTAAAAGGTTCTTATTTTTTTCCTGCTATCACCTTAAAAATAGTAATTCTGAAACTATTAATCAAATTCTTAATTATGAGAGAATTTAACTGTATAACTAACTATAAGAAAAACACCTCTCTCCTCTGTGATATGGGCACAAATAGTATTCCATCTTTATATAAAAAATAAGGGTTTACAAATAAGTTTACCTGCCTCACTGAGTATCTTACTTTGATCTGTCGGATAGAATACCAAAATTATTAATTTTTTAAACTAAGTTGTCCCTAACACAGTATGCTGAGAATGGAGTACCTCTATATTTCCATTCCTTAATTAACCTCCAGTTTCTAAAGTTGTGGTGGACTCCCAAGTTAAAATTACATCCCTCATAATCATTTTATAGATGTATATGGACAACCCAATCCTTCCATTAAGGAAGTCTTACCTGCATTGGGATCTTGGACCCTGCCTAAGACAAGTCTATCTCTGTTTTATAAGGAAGTTTTACTAAAAAGGCATTTTAGGTACCACAGCATGAGACAATCACCTACTTCAAAATTTTTATGTATTAAACATATTATGTATGTAAAATGTTTGGTACTCACAAGGTTTAGGGGTTGACCTTGACTAAATTCTCCTAGTCAAAATTAGATTGTGGAACCCCTTACTCCCACTGAACACCTAGAGGTAGAAGACCTTCTAAAAGAATATAAATACATCTTCTCTAATAGACCTTAAGATTTATGGAAAATTTGTCTGGAGTTAACCATTAAGTAGAAACTGAAAAATTTTCATTTAAAGCTCTAACTTATCAAAAGTTTAAAGTAGAGAAGGCGCATTTGGCTCTTAGGTTAAAGCAACTACTAGAGGCCAAACTAATGGCACCATCTACAAGCCCCTGATCTTCCCCTTTGCTGTTATTCCACAAAAATGGAGGTCATTGAGCCGTAATGGACTGTTGTTAATTAAATTCCATTACCAAAAAGGTAGTTTGCCTACCTCATATAGATGACCCTTTACAGCTATTGTCAGAAATGAAATATTTTTTAGCGATGGGTCTCACCAGAAATTATTAGCATATAAATTTATCCTCTGAGGACCTTTGAAAAATGTGCCTTTATTCTCTAGTTAAGGGCTGTTTGAACATACATGGATGTTGTAGGAGAAATCCACTGACTCTGATACTTTTAAAGAGTGATTGATAGATTATTAGGGGTCTTGAAATAATCCTGTATGTTAGTCTACCCTGATGACATATCCAGCTTTTTGAAAACTTTCACCGCCCAGCTAGATCATCTTAGGGTAGTCTTCCAATGATTACAACAAAACTGAATAAAATTAAATCCTCAAAATGTTCCTTTTCATAACAATAATAATAATGTATTTTTGACATAAGGTAAGTCAAGAAAAAAATCTTTTTGGATGACAAAGCTATGGTCATCTCTCAAATGTCACCACTCAAATTTCTTTGAGATGTGAAATTTCTTTCAAGAAATGTTTGTATATTATTGGCAATTTGTTCCTCATTTTTTCAGATACATCCAAACCCTTAGTTTTTTTTGTTAAAATGGAAGGACCTTTTTATTGGGAAAAAGAGTAGCAACAAGCTTTAAATCTAATACACCCAGCTCTTACAAACTTTCTAATATTATACATCCCAACTTTGACAAACTATTTATCATTTTTTACTGATAATAGTGATATCGCTATAGGAGCTATTCTATCCCAATATGACATTATTTGGTGTTCATTCTATTGCATATTACAGCAAAACTTTATCTAAGGCTAAACGCAAGTATTATGTAATGGAACAAGAATGCCTGGTGGGTTTAATGGCCATCAACCATTTCCACTCTTATCTATATGGGCCCGCTTCACTATAAATACAGTTCATTGTGATAGCTTTAGCAGTTGTAAAATCCTGATGGACGTTTAGCATGATGGGCTTTAAACCTCCAAAATTGCTATTTTACTATCATTTATCACCCAGGGCACTTTTCTTTCTCGTTGCAAACACTTTTGCAACCTATTCAATTCAAGACTAAATCTAGTTTGATAATCTCATAGAGGAGATTAGTCTGCGCCCATATCAGGGAGCAGTTGGGCAAGCAAGGTAAGAGGAGCAGGCGGAAGGCCTGCAGCCTCCAACGTTCAAAAACGCCCTGGAGAATCCGGCGGAATAGACAAAAATCTCAAAAAGCTGGCAGTCTCAATTTCCTCAGAGATACTCATGTGGCAAGCATGATGCAACCAGGTCTTCAACACGCCACACTCCCAGCCACTTTTGTCAGTGGAATTCGGAGTCCGTGTGTATCTGGACATCCAAAAAATGGCCTTATGGGAAAAATTTTGTGAAGATGTACACAAAATTTTCCTGACCGCGGTGTACATTGCACCTCACTCCATGTCGCGCGGTTGGATGGACCTAGGTTTTGAAAGCAAAATAGCAGCAGACAAGGCTGCAGCGGTGTGCATAGTGGTCGACTTCCCCAAAGGGCAATGGGTCATCGAAACCAAATGCACCAGATGGACAAAATCAAACCAAATTTTTCTCACGTTTGACTTTTTGCCTACTACAGTAAAATGTGACATTTTGGAGCAACACCTGAAAGATGGTCTCACTGTATATGGCGAAATACAATCTTTCAAAATGCAACGCTTCATGCTGATGCCACACCTGTGCACTGGCAAAGCCATCGCAGTTCTGAACCCAACTGAGGAGATCACAAATGACCTAACCCAGATCCCGCACTCCACTTTTATTGATATTGCAGGGCATACCACCCACTCATTCTGGGTAACCGTGGACAGTGCGTCCCCCATTTGAACCCACTGTGATGCATTCAGCCATAAGGCGCACGCATGCCCCATCAAGGAGGGCGTCACATTCCAAGAGCACCCCTCAGCGGCCATGGCCAGCAGAGAGGTGCACTACAAACCAATGCAAGCACCAAGGAGGCTTTCCCGTGGGGAGCACAAGGCTGCTACCTATTGGTAAAGCCCATCTCCCCACAGGAGTGGAAGAAGGCCAAGCAGGCCTGTAGGGCCGCGGCCAAGGAAGCAGCCAAGGCCACCACCGCCATCCCACACTCACAAAGCCAGGAGGACATGGAGATCTTCGCGGTGGAAGTGACTTGGGAATCCATCAACCAATCAGATTAGTAAGCCCATGCTGAGCGGGCCACTCAATCTGAGGATCTGATGGGAGATTCGATCTCACCCAATCGCTGCACCTAAGCTCCAGTCAAAACTGACTTGGGACCTATCCCAACTGAAAATTTTTTTTGACCCACTCAACGGTGCACTGAACTCATCCGCACCGCAAAAAATTTGTCTGACATCAGGAAAACAAAAAGTGAAGGCCAAAGCCAATGCAACTCTTTCCGCAAAAATTAACAAAAACCCCAATAGCATTGCTGCTAACACCCACACTGCTGTGAAAGCCCGTGGGGACCTGGAAGAGGCTGGTAGGCCCAGGGGCCCACCCCCTTGCACCTAAGGTGCGATGGGGGAAACCTTTACTCTAGGGACGTTGAATAGTGCCGGACTCAAGGCCTCCCCATCCTGGGCTAGGAAACTGAGTTTTTTACAACACAATTTACCCGTGGATATCCTGGCCATCCAGGAGTCCCACTGTCCACAAAGTTCCGAGGAAGCTTGGAAAACAATGCTCCTCCCATCCCTATCCTTTTGGTTGAAGCACTGTGGGATGCTAATTTGGAAAAATAATTTTTTCAAATTCACATCCTCAGAAACATTCCTAAATGGCCAAGTGCTTATCATCACCTTCTCGTGGGCTGATGTTGCACATGCAATCATCAACATCTATGCCCCAAACGGTGCACATGAGCGTCAGAATTTTTCTCATCAGTCAAATCCCTCCCACTACCCCCTGATTCTTTCCTAGTGGGTGACATGAACTGTTGGCTAACCTCACCAACGGACCGGTGGCCTCCCTCACCCCACGCCCCACAGGGTCACTTAGAACTACGCGTTCTAAAAGCCACCCTTGGGTTAATGGATGCGCTGCCACGACATGCCCCACTGCTCAAAAACATGATGCGTCCCCACGTCCACAACGGCCAATTAAGGTCCATGACCCACATCTACCTTATTCTAATGCCAAAGAAATTCCAACCCCACATCTCCCACTTCAAAACAACAAAAATGGAATTCTCCAACCACCAACTGGTCTCGATAACCTACCACTTACCCTTCACAGTTGCAAAGGCCCCACATTGGTGCAAAATCTGCCCCCTGAGCTCGCGTCGCCAGGATTTTCCACATGGGTGGAAGAGGCAACTTTAGCAAAATTGTTTGTTGCACCATTTTGCGTGGACCCCATTTCCACATGGGCAACTTTTCAAAGAGGACACCATCCGCCACTATCGCCATCTCTCCTCCAGATGCTCATGAGCCACATCAGCGGTTATCTCGCGCACTCTGGCGAATTGGCCCACTTGGAGTCCAACATTCCAGCCACAGGATACTGCCCTGCATGGGGCCAGAAGTGGGCAGAGGCAGCCGCCCACCTCAACGCACTCGAAAGGCAACACAAACATCAGGTTTGTGTCCAATACAGGGCCACATGCATCACTAAAGGTGACAAGTGCACCGCATACTTCTTTAAAAATTTTTTGCACCATGCCAGAGCGTGGCCTGCACACAGGTGCAAAGATCAGATAATTCCATTGCGGACACACTGGCCAAAGTGGCAATCGAAACACAAAAATATTACTCTAAGTTATACCAAGCCAAACCAATTCAGCCAGCCGAAATGGCAGAATTTCTCGACCAAGCTCATATCTGCATCATTTTCCAATACCCAGAAATAATGAATTTAATTACTCCGAATGAATTATGGACAGCCATTCGCGGTGCGCCAAACCAAAAATGCCCAGGCCCAGATGGCATTCCATATGAGTTCTACAAAAAATATTACAAATATATATCCCCATTACTGCTAGCCTCACTTAACCAAAGCCTGTTGGAAACGCGCCTCCTACCAGGAGGATATGAGGCCTTTACTGTCACACTCTTCAAGAAAGGGGATAAGCTTGACTTAGCCAACTAGCGCCCCATTTCTCTAACAAACACATACACCAAAATTTTAACAAAAATCATGGCTAACTGTTTAGGGACTGTAGCATCTGCCACCATCTCCCCAGAACAATTTGGTTTCATCCCCAGAAGGTCGATTTGGGACAACGTGCACTCTGTGGCTAATGCATGTCAGTCCACAGCCTCTGGGGCACTGGTATTCTTTGACCAACAAAAGGCCTATGATAGAGTAAACTGGGAATACCTAAGGGCCTGCCTCCATCAATTCCGCCTACCCCCCGCTTCATAAACTGGGTAATGCTGCTCACGGAATCTGTGACAATGGCAGTGCGTGGCCCAGGATTCCTAACAGAAGTAGTCCACCCTCAAAGGGGCTTGCGACAAGGGGACCCCCTCAACCCACTCTTATAAAATTTCAGCCTTGACCCACTACTGCGAAATGTGAATGCCCAACTCAATGGGGTCCATGTGCCAGGCCAAACCCCAGTCAAGATGATGGCATTTGCAGATGATTGCATGGTGGGAGTGTCTAATAACAAAGATGAACGCGCGCTTGAAGCCCTCATCCAGGAATATTCCCAGGTAAGCAACGCGGCACTGAACGCCTCCAAAACCGAAATCATCCTCCTTGGTCGGTTTCAGAACTGCTGGGCCCCAGCAATTAGTTCCCAACCTGGCCCATCTGCTCGCCCACGTCCACGCCTTACTAATTCAACACACACCGCTCCACTGGTGCTCCCCTTCATGCCACGTCCTACCATAGGACCGGTGCGCCATCTGGGCGTGTGGATGGAAGCAGGCGGATATGCGTCAGCAGTAATGGAGTGCTGTATACTGGACAACGTGACGAAGTGAATCGCCTCTCTCAGAGCCCACCCTACTACCCTCACTGGCAGGGTTGTTCTTGCCAACTCTATGCTCCTATCCAAAGTCTGGTTCAGAGCTCACGCCATCCCCTTCTCCCCAAGCTTCTTCAAATCCCTGTATGCTTTGCTGCAAGGATGGCTTTGGTCAGGCCGCCCTCCACCAGTATGGCTAGAGGTCATGTTTGGCCCTCATCATCATGGTGGCATGGGCCTGCTTGACTTCAAAGCCCATGCTGCCAAGATCCTGGGCACCTGGATCGCGGCCATCACCGCTTCTACACTCCCACCCCAACACTGGTCCTGCGCGGCCCACTCCAACTTCTCCTGAGCCTTGGCCTCAACGATCCATCAAACCCCCACTCCCTGTTGAAATACCTCGCATCACACACATCGGCCATAGGTCCTCACGGGACTAAAACCCACTACAAACGAATCCTACTCTCCATGCGAAGCGCAGAGTGGAGAATTTGTATTAGCGGACATACAACCTGAAGAGGCCGCCCCTCTCCTCAGTTCACACAAGAGGTACAGGGGCTACCCATCCATGATGGCGTGATCCCCATTCGACCCCAAGTCCTATCCAGGGTGGACTACCTGGACATGATGGACATCCCTTATTCCACTGAGACCCAAAAGACTAACTGGAAATACGCACACCATCCTCTGTTGCAGCCTCAAGTCCGCTCCCATGTGTGGCGCTGCCTGAGGCGGGTGTATCGTACAGCTGAGCGCTCTAACACTTTACACTCATCCTGTGTCATTTGTGGCCAGTATGGAACGCTGTTCCACCGCCTGGAGAAGTGCCCCACCTCTAAAGTGATATGGCGCGAAGTTCAACGTCTGCTGGGCCAGGATCAAACGCATCCCTTCAGTCTGTCAAGAGATATGTTTGCTTCATCAATGGCCTCCCCCCTTCCACCCTCCCTCCGTGCTCTGGTGGTTGCAATCGCCATGTGTACTATCCACACGATTGTCTTAGATGCCATCGCTGGCTCCATCCCCACCCTCCCAGAAGCTGTCCACAGATTCTGATCTCACTTGGTGGACCACTTTCAAGCGTGGATGTTTGGATACCTCCCACCGCGTCGCCAACAGCTGGTCTCCTCCTGGTTCCCAGTCTGGTTCATCAAATCAGACCCCTTCCTCCACATGTGCTCAATAGTGGCTACGGCCCCTTAATACGTTCCCTCCCCCTCCCCATAAGTGGCGTTCCCGCTGGCAACAAGCGATAGCATCGCTTCTCTGGGGTGCCTCCCCTGGTACTAAGTTTGTCTTTCCTGAGTCATATTCGGAAGTGTCCGTCCCATGGTCAGCCTTCCCTGCAATAAATTTAAATCTATCACCCTGGGCCAATTTATCAAAATGTGAATTGCTTTCCAGATTACCTATCTACTTCTAACCAAAAATAATTAATATTGATGTAAAAGATTCTTGTGCCAACCTCAACTGTGGAAAAAGGAGACCTTCACAATCCAAAAGAATTAAAGAAAAGGTTGGCAAACACAAAAATCCAGGATGTTGGCCTC
>JAKSZP010012134.1:0-106955 GCA_022478985.1 Massospora cicadina | reverse complement strand
AAATGAAATAATGTGGATATGAGGTTTCATGTCTTTACCCTACTAGCTGGAGATTAACGAACTGGTATAATGAGTTAATGGGATGCTGGCCATGACGCTGAGGAAGCTGGTCACAGGAAGAGTTCCGCGTGGGGAATGTACCTGAGTTTGGTGATATTTACCTACAATATCAGTCATCATAAAGAGACAGGAAAAATGCCATTTTAGTTACTATACGGAAGGAAGACCGCTTGCCACCAATTTTATATTTGGTGGTGGAACCAACATCAGGGGATGAGTGCTAAGCAGTACTTGAACTGATTGATGAATATCATGGTCAAATTGCAATTTCAAGCATTTGATATGACTTTGAAGGAAAGGATTAAAACAAGAATGATGGAGGATAAGAGCTGACTGGTCTTATCAAAATATCAAATTAGGTGAAAGAGTTGCCTATTGCAATATACATGGTTTCAGAAGAAGAAAATAAATTGGATGCATAGTGGTCAGGTCTGTTTGAGATTATTGCCAAGATGGCGATGGACGCCTACTCTACAAGAACCTCTTGGATAAAAGGATAGTATATTGAGGACATGCTAAGTATTTAAAAAATGGATCAATGAAAAAATAATAATAAAAAAAGAGTTCTCAAAGGACTGCTGAACCATTATGCTGGTTATGTCCTAATGATTTGGTTAAGTCCAAAAAAGAACTGCTGAACCAAACTAGATGGTTAAGTTTTAAAAAGCAAGACCTCTGAACCATAGAAAACTGGTAGGTCTAAGTATACCTATTCAATTCTGGGGAATAAAAAGATGAACCGCTGAACTGAAAAAGGTCAAATCCCATGGAAAAAAGAAGAAAATAAATAAGATATTGATAAAAATAAGGAAATATTATTAAAAATGCATAGAAAAAAAGATATACCTTATATTTTTTATTGGTTATCCTCAATTTGGGATAATTCCGCCTAGGTTGCCTCTTGGGGGAGGGAGGATGTATCGCAGTAGGAGTAAATAACCCATCAAAATCTATATGAGATTGGATGCTAGCGTGGGCTAGACCTACTTAAAACCAAGTTCATTGAGCGGATGCAGATCCCTGCGAGAATGTGACTAGGGGAAGAGAAGTTGAGATGTCAGAAGATGCCAAACGTGATACCCTGGAGCGGAGAGGGAAGCAACAGTAAAAGGATAGGCAGTCAGTGAATAAACTCCAAGTAATCCTGATATGGTACTGGAGCCAGAATATTAATCTTGAGCACTTGCTGAAGGGCTTCGTCAAGAACACCAGACATATGAGCCAGAATTGAGAAAAGGATATAAGGTGGGGGTTGCTGAATTATGCCCCCTATCAAAGCCATCTGTGGAAGATACCAATGGGATGCGCCAATAACGAGATAGTTGCGTAAGGAGTGAATGGCTTGCAAGTAAAGACTATGAGCTTCTCAGAAGCTGAAGCAGAATGAGTGATGGAATCCAAGAGAGGCTGGAAGCTTTGCGGCCATCTCAAAAAACTTGGCCTGCAAAGTGAAGAGTATAGGCTGCAAACATCTCAATCTAGGACGTTTTGAAGATTGGAAGAGTTCAGAGCTATGGACAAAGCCTTGGTGACTTGGGCCCTTAATTCTGCATAGGGGAGTTCGAAATGTACGCTGTTTTGATGGCTAGTTCAGTGACCAAGACAGCTGGCTTGTAATATTGACTGAGTTAGAAGAGGAACTCCGGAATAAAGTTTGATCCAGCGAGGAATGAATGATTGATTGTGGAGGTCATTGCTTTAGGAAGTTTTACAATGATGGTAGGAGTATCTGCAAATGGAGCCAAATCCAGGAGAGTTTGAAATCTAATTCAGTAATTGACAACAGAGGAATAATTAGTTGCAAGTCATTTGAGACAATTGTTAACCTGGTTTCATCAGGGTTGGTTACCGTTTCTGGTAATTCAACAGAAGGACTAGCTACTGTTATTTGACTGGGAATATGAGTTCTGTAAGGACCATAGAAGAGGTTCCATTGCACAAATCAACTCATCAGCAAAGAAGCCAAAGGTCTTTATCAGATAAGCTATTGAGCAGCTGTTGGTACCAAGGCTCAGAATTTGATATATGAGCTAGATGAGAGAGGGGATGTCAGACTTATATGATAATCAATATTATGCACTCTGAAATTAATTAAACTCTAATTTCGGAGAAATTGATCTCAAAATTAATGGAATAAGCTCTCCAGAGAAGAATTAAGAATGATATGAGCCAAGAGGTTGATATAAGAAAATAACAAGGGCAAACTTAAATGAGCATTATTAATTGCACTGCAAAACAAACATTGATGGCAAGAATCTCCTATTGAGGACAAGAAGAACTCAGGAAATTGAAGACGCCAGACAAAGAATACTGAATATGACAGTGGATCATATGTCCTGATGGGTGGAAAACCAGATCCTGGGATCAATATCATCATGAGTAGATTGATTAGCCCAATAACTTTTCTCTCTCGTTGCAATCACTTTTGCAACCCATTAAATTCAAGTCTGAATCTAGTTTGATAATCTCATAGAGGAGATTAGTCTGCGCCCATGTCAGTGAGCAGTTGGGCGAGTAAGGTAAGAGGAGCAGGTGGGAGGCCCGCGGCCTCAAACGTTTGAAAACGCCCCGGAGAAACTGACAGAATACAAAAAAAAATTAAAAAACTGGCGGTCAATATTTCCATGAAAATCCTCATTTGGCAAGCACGATGCAACCAGTATATCAATACGCTGCACTCCCATCCACTTTCGTTGGTGGAATACAAAGTCTGCATGTTTCTGGACATCCAACAAATGGCTTTATGGGATAAATTTTGTGGGGATGTGCACACTTTTTTCCCAACCGCGGTGTACGTTGCACCTCACTCCATGTCATGCAGTTGGCTGGACCTAGGTTTCAAAAACAAAGAGGCAGCAGATGAGGCTGCTGCGGTGTGCGTAGTGATTGACCTCCCTGAAGGGCAACAGGTCATCAAAACAAAATGCACTAGATGGACAAAATCCAACCAAATTTTCCTCCCATTTGACTTTTTGCCTACTACAGTAAAATGTGACATTTTGGAACAACACCTGAAAGATGGTCTCGCCATCTATGGCGAAATACAATCTTTTGAAATGCAACGCTTTATGCTGATGCCACACCTGTGCACTGGCAAAGCCATTGCAGTTCTGACCCCAACTGAGGAGATTGCAAAGGACCTAACCCAGATCCCACACTTCACTTTTATTAATATCGAAGGGCATACTACCCACCCTTTCTGGGTGACCGTGGACAGTGTGCCCCCCATCTACACCCACTGTGACGCGTTCAGCTATAAGGCACACGCATGCCCCACCAAGGAGGGCGTCACATTCCAAAAGCACCCCCCAGCGGCCATGGCCAGTGGAGAGGCGCACTACAAACCAACTTTAAGCACCAAAGAGGCTTTTCCATGGGGAGCACAAGGTTGCTACCTACTGGTAAAGCCTATTTCCCCGCAAGAGTGGAATAAGGCCAAGCAGGCCCGCAGGGCCGCGGCCAAGGAAGCGGCCAAAGTCACCACCGCTATCCCACACTCCCAATGCCAGGAGGACATCAAAACCTTTGCAGCAGAAGCAAATTGGGAATCCATCAACCAATCAGATTGGGAAGCCCATGCCAATTGGGCCACTCAATCTGAGGATCTGATGGGGGACTCGATCTCACCCAATCGTTACACCCAAGCTCCAGTTGAAACTGACTTGGGGCCCATCCCAACTGAAAATTTTTTTTGACCCACTCAACGGTGCACTGAACTCATCCACACCGCAAAAAATTCATCCGACGTCAGGGAAACAAAAAGCAAAGGCAAAAGCCAATGCAAACCTTTCTGCAAAAATTAACAAAACCACCAATAGTGTTGCTGCAAACACCCGCGCTGCCATGAAGGCCCATGGGGATCTAGAGGAGGTTAGTGGGCCTGGGTGCCCACCCCCTCACACCTAAGGTGTGATGGGGAAACCTTCACTTTAGGGATGTTGAATATTGCCAGACTCAAGGCCTCGCTGTCCCAGGCTAGGAAACTGAGTTTTTTACAACAAAATTTACCCATGGATATCCTGGCCATCCAGGATTCCCACTGTCCACGAGGTTCTGAGGAGGTCTGGACAACAATGCTCCTCCCATCCTTATCCTTTTGGTTGAAGCACTGTGGGGTGCTAATTTGGAAAAATAATTTTTTCAAATTTTTATCATCAGAAACCTTCCTAAATGGCTGAGTCCTCATTGTCACTTTCTCATAGGCTGACGTGGTACACGCTATCATCAACATCTATGCCCCAAATGGTGAACGAGAGAGTCAGGAATTTTTCTTGTTGGTCAAATCCCTCCTGCTACCCCCAGACCCTTTTGTAGTTGGTGACATGAACTGTTGGCTAAACACTCCAACGGACCAGTGGCCTTCCTCCTCCCACGCCCCCCAGGGCCACATTGAACTTTGCATTCTAAAGGCCACCCTTGGGCTAATGGATGCACTGCCGCAGCAAGCCCTGCTGCTCAAGAACATGACGCGCCCCACATCCACAACGGCCAATTAAGGTCCATGTCCCGCATTGACCTTATCCTTACGCTGGCAAAACTCCAACCCCACATATCCCACTTTAAAACAACAAAAATGGAATTCTCCGACCATTGACTGGTCTTGATAACCTACCACCTACCTGTCACAGCTGCTAAGGCCCCACATTGGTACAAAATCCGCCCCACCCGAGCTTGCGTCGCCAGGATTTTCCATGTGGGTGGAATCAGCAACTTTGGAAAAAAAGTTTGTTGCACCATTTTGCATGGACCCCATTTCCACATGGGCAACTTTCAAAGAAGATACCATCCGCCACTCTCGCCACCTCTCTTCCAGATGCTCACAAGCCACATCAACTGTCATTTTGTGCACGCTGGCAGAGTTGGCACACCTGGAGTCCAACATCCCGGCTACAGGATACAGCTCTGCATGGGGCCAGAAGTGGGCGGAGGCAGCCGCCCACCTCAACGCGCTTGAAAGGCAGCACAAACATTGGGTTTGTGTTCAGTACAGGGCCAAATGCATCACAAAAGGCGACAAGTGCACCACATATTTTTTTTAAATATTTTTGCACCATGCCAGAGCGTGGCCTGCACACAGGTGTGAAGATTGGATGATTCCATTGCGGATACACCAGCCAAAGTGGAAATTAAAACACAAAAGTATTACTCCGAGTTGTACTGATCTGATCCAATTCAGCTGGCTGAAGTGGCAGAATTTCTTGACTGAGCCCACATCTGCACCATTTTCTGATACCCGGAAATGATGAATTTGATTACTCTGAATGAATTATGGACAGCCATTCGCAGTGCACCAAACCAAAAGTGCCCAGGCCTGGATGGCATTCCATATGAATTCTACAAAAAGTACTTCAAATATATATCCCCACTACTGCTGGCCTCACTAAACCAGAGCCTTTTGGAAACGCGCCTCCTGCCAGGAGGACAAGAGGCCTTCACCATCACACTCTTCATGAAAGGGGACAAGCTAGACTTAGCCAACTGGCGCCCCATTTCTTTAACTAACATGGATACAAAAATTTTAACAAAAATCATGGCTAACTGTTTAGGGATTGTAGCATCTGCCATCATCTCCCAGAACAATTTGGTTTCATACCCAGAAGGTTGATTTGGGACAACGTGCACTCTGTGGCCAACGCGTGCCAGTCCACAGCCTCTGGGGCACTTGCATTATTGGACCAACAGAAGGCCTATGATAGAGTAAACTGGGAATACCTCAGGGCCTGCCTCCATCAATTCCGCTTACCCCCTCGCTTCATCAACTGGGTGATGCTGCTCACGGAATCTGCAACAATGGCAGTACGTGGCCCTGGCTTCCTAACGGAAGTAGTCCGCCCTCAAAGGGGCTTGCGTCAAGGGGACCCCCTTAGCCCACTACTATACAACTTCAGCCTTGACCCACTACTTTGAAACGCGAATGCTCAACTCACCGGGGTCCATGTGCCAGGCCAAGCCCCAGTCAAGATGATGGCATTTGCAGATGACTGCGTGGTTGGAGTGTCTAATAATAAAGATGCACGCGCACTTGAAGCTCCCATCCAGGAGTATTCCTGGGTAAGTAATGCTGCACTGAACGCCTCCAAAACTGAAATCATCCTCCTTGGTCAGTATCATAACTGCTGGGCCCCTGCAACCAGCGCCCAGCCCGGCCCATCTGCTCACACATGCGCTCGCACTCCCAGATCACCCCACACCGCCCCACTGGTGCTCCCCTTTGTGCCACGCCCTACCATAGGGCCGGTCCGCCATCTGGGCATGTGGGTGGAGGCAGGCGGATATGCATCAGCAGTAATGGAGAGCCGTATTCTAAACAACGTGATGAAGCGCATCGCCTCCCTCAGAGCCCACCCTACTTCCCTTACTGGCAGGGTCGTTTTGGCCAACTCTATGCTCCTCTCCAAAGTCTGGTTTGGAGCCCACGCCATCCCCTTCTCCCCAAGCTTCTTTAAACCTTACATGCCCTGCTGCAAGGATGGCTATGGTCAGGCCGCCCTCCACCAGTACGGTTAGAGGTCATGTTTGGCCCTCATCAGCATGGTGGCATGGGCCTGCTTGACTTCAGAGCCCATGCGGCCAAGATCTTGGGTACCTGGATTGCGGCCATCACCGCCCCTACACTCCCCTCCCAACACTGGTCCCGCGCGGCCTGCTCCAACTTCTCCCGCGCCTTGGGCCTCAAAAATCCATCAAACCCCACTCCTTGATGAGAAACCTGGCTTCACAACCATTGGCCACAGGTCCTTACGGCACTAAAACCCACTACAAATGAAACCTCCTCTCCATGCGGAGCGCTGAGTGGAGAATTCATATTAGCGGACATACAACCCAAAGAGGCCGCCCCTCACCTCAGTTCACACAAGAGGTACAGGGGCTACCCATCCATGATGGCGTGATCCCCACATGACCCCATGTCCTATCCAGCGTGGACTACCTGGACATGATGGACATCCCTTACTCCATTGAGACCCAAAAAACTATCTGGAAATACGCACACCATCCTCTGTTGCAGCCTCAAATACGTTCCCATGTGTGGCGCTGCCTGAGGCGGGTGTACTGTACAGCTGAGCGCTCTAACGCTTTACATTCATCCTGCGTCGTGTGTGGCCAGTATGGAACGCTGCTCCACCGCCTGGAGAAGTGCCCCACCTCTAAAGTGATATGGCGTGAAGTTCAACGTCTGCTGGGCCAGGATCAAATACATCCCTTCAGTCTGTCAAGAGATATGTTTGCTTTATCATTGGCTTCCCCCATTCCACCCTCCCTCCGTGCTCTGGTGGTTGCAATCGCCATGCGGACTATCCACACGATTGTCTTGTATGCCATCGCAGGCTCCACCCCCACCCTCCCAGAAGCAGTCCACAGATTTCAGTCTCACTTGGTGAATCACTTTCAAGCGTGGATGTTTGGATACCTCCCACCACGCCCCAACAGCTGGTCTCCTCATGGTTCCCAGTTTGGTTCATCAAATCAGACCCCTTCCTTCACACGTGTTCAATCGTGGCTACGGCCCCTTCACACGTTCCCTCCCCTCCCCATAAGTGGCGTTCCCGCTAGCAACAAGAGATAGCATCGCTTCTCTGGGGTGCCTTCCCTGTTACTACATTTTGTCTCTTTCAGGTCAAATTTGGAAGTGTCCATCACATGGTCAGCCTTCCCCGCAATAAATTTAAAATTTAAAATTTAAATTGATTAGCCCAGTATGACAAAAGTTCATGAGGACTGCACTCTGAATAGGTGGTAGCGAGGAGGAAGAGGAATAGAGCTGCATGCCAAAGGTCTTCCCAAGCATTGTTATGTACTGATTGTTCATACTCCGCTTGAAAAATGAAGTATTTGCCTGAGTTTCTGAAGAAGTATTCTCCTGCCCTGATCCTTTTCTCAATGGAAATCTAGGCAAGAGGGGGTATGTGTTAGGATTTTTGCCCATATTCCCAGCTGACTAAATTACCAGGGAAAGCTAGGGGATAATTCCCTAAAGTGAAGTGAAATGGATATTGGTTGACCCTGATTTTGGGGTAATAATGTTTGGGGGAATTTAGGTTATCACCTGGGTAAGATCCATTGGGGATCAATCTGGACAAGTGCTTAAGATCTCGTCAGCAGAGTTGCCAACAAAATAGAGGCATCTGATAGTTGATCAACTATCAGGTGTACCAATTGAGATTGGTTGGGTTTCATCAATAACTGATTAAGAATTTTAGGATCAAGTTGCAAGGCAAGTGATGCCGCCTGCAACTAGTGAATTGATCAGTTGGTTTGCGACCTGCCTTAATGGGTAACAAGCCCCATTACCTAAGCAGGTCGCTTACCAAATATGGTTGGTTCGCTGGGATTGAGAGGAAAATGTTATGGACACGTTTTACAACTCTTTCCATTTTAGGTCTCAAGGATGTCCAAAAATAAAACCCTAGCCAGGATGGGGAATACCATCGCTGGTGAGACAAGGATGGGTAATCCAACGGCAACAGCTGCCATTTCATTGAGGAGGTGCCAACTGAGGGTTGGGCGCAGAATTCCCACTATAAATTCCCCAAAGAATTCACTAATAAAGAACACTTTTACCAGTAGCTAGTACTATCTTAATATACTTTATCAGATTCCACTTTGAATTCTATTCTTTCTCAGGAAAAAATTGCTGTGTGCTCTAATTGGAAGACTCTTTAGGATAAAGAGTAAGGATCTGAGTGGGGATCCAGAGAAGAAGCTGAATTGGGGATTGCTGCCAACTGTGTGTCATCAAAGAGAAACCGTAAACATGGATCTGAGAATGGATCAAGTTAGGTGGTACAGGGAACGATTCCTTATTAAGGACATCATAAGTATTTTGAGAGGAAATACTAACTAAGAGTTGGTCTGAATTCTAGTACTTTTTTCAACTATGGATAATAGTCTCTATACTATTATCAAATAAATATAGTTCACTATCAAACAATGTGGAGAATTGCACAACAACAAACCTGTGCAGTTAATACATTTATAGGGTTTATTAGATAAAAAAATTAGAAACATATAGATTTAACATAAGGTACATGTCCGTTGGGCTTTGTCTCCAATATTTTTTGAGGTAAGTTTTAAATTGGTGAAAACTTTTCCAATGGCACAATGTCATTGGCGAGTTTATCCAAGGAGTTGACACTAGACACAAACTTCTTGGAGGTTACACGCCCAACAGGCTTTGTTCTAATGCTTTGGAGGCAAGTTTGAACTGATGACAACGTCTCCTAATGGCCTAATGCCATTGGCGAGTTTTGCCGAGAATTCACACATGCCTCCATTTATTTAATTTGTGTGCCCATCAGGCTTCATTGATAAGGGTTTAGGGCTTCTGAACCTTGATTTTGAGGGGCATTGTCATTGACTTCATAAGAACTTTTAGGCCCATGGGGGTGCCAACTTTCAAGAATTTCAGCGCAAATTCCCTCAATTTGCCATACTAACTTGGTAGAGGAAATTTCAGGGACAGGTGGTGGAATATTCAAGGAAGAGATGTCACCCACCGCTTATCTATCACATTGATGAGATTGCCCAGTGAGACAAGAGGGACAGCTGCCCTTCTCAGACCCTTTTTGTGGGAAACGGGATCACCACCCAGTCTAAGCAGAGGGGACTCTCCCCCAGGCTTACATTACCCTTCCCTTTTGCCAAAGGGGGTGCCACCACTGGAAAACTGGGTGAGAGACACATTTTTGTGGACCTTGGGCAACTTAATCGCCATTATAGTAGCTTTTTTTAGGGGAGGATGGGGAGCTTTTGGGTGGGAGGCATGGAAAGCCTCAACCAGTTCCAGGCAGTTTGCGCAATCTCAGGCCTTGAAACAACTACTCTCATAGACTGGATAGCCTTTCCATGCGATGAGATATTGGACAGATTGCCAAGGTTCGCAGGAAACTAAAATGTCCTCCACTTCAGCCTCCTCTGCATCCTCTATCACTATTGATTCAGGTTTGGCGGGAATGATCCCCTTGAATGGGGACAGCTGATACACATGGAAGACTGGGTGTTGCTTCCTGTGAGGTGGCAATTTCAAATGGAGAGTGCCATTACCCAAATCTTCCTCTACCAAGTGGGACCTGAGCGTTTGCTTGCAAACTTATGTGAGGGCACCTGCATCTGCAAATGGCACTTGTTGAGCATAACACATGAACCCACCTCTATTTCATAAGCCATGAGCTGCTTCCAATCTGTGAACCATTTGTAGTCGGTTATAGCCTTAGTTAGATGCTCCCAAACCAAGAGATGTGTGACCCAAATATTCTCGGCATGGTCAGCAACAGCCGGTACCTCTGGGTGAAGGAACAGACCAACTGAAAATGAGGGTTGTACCCCAAGGTTGCTTCATATGGGGAAAACTCAGTGGAGTTATGCGTTTCATTATTATATACAACTGAGCGAGAGGGAGGTCATCAACCCAGGTATCCTGAGTGAGCTGCAGTGTAGCACCACAGGTACTGTTCCAGGATCTAATTAACCCTTTCAGTTTGTCCATCAGATTTGGGATGATATGAAGCAAAATGGAAGGACATAATCTTTAAGATTGATAGGAGCTCATTCCATAATTGTGCCGTAAACTGGGGCCCACAGTCATTGAAAATCTACTGTGGGAGACTAAACATAGAGAACACATGGCGCACATTGAGACGGGAAGTTTCCTCAGAAGAAATAGCGAGAGAGAATGGGATGAATAGGGAAAATTTTGTAAAGCGATTGACAATCACCATCACCACTTTAAACCTATTAGAAACTGGGAAGTTCTACAATAAAATACATGGACACTAAAGTCCATGGACCTTCTGCCTGTTATAAGGGGTGAAGGAGACCATTTCTTCTAGACCAGTCTGACTTGGCCTGCGCACAAGTTACACAGTCTGCAATCCAGTCTGGAACATCCTTTGACTAACCCACCCAATTATAGCTACGCTTGATTAAGTCAATACACTTCTTATTCCCAAGAGGTCTGACAGTGGGGGATTGTGATGAGCCTGAATCACTTAAATGAAGGAGGGGAGGGACCCTAACCCATGATTAAAATTGAATGAGACCTTCATCAAAAGAATATAATTAATGTTTTAAAGCGGGGAGGGACAACCACTCCAGAAGGTCCACACCTTCTACACAGGCCATTTGTGCTGCTAAAACCCGAGAAATTAAAGGGGCATCTGGAGCTAAGTCCACTTCCAAAACCACGGGAGGTACAATGGATAATATTTGGGTGGGGAATTAAAGTGATTAGATATTCCTCATCTGAGTCTGCAAGACAATGTGAGGGATTATGACTTATGGAAGTCAGGAAGGACATTTAACGCTCATTTTACAAACTCATACTTGAAAGTTAAAGCTATACAAATCCCAGTAGGTTTGGGCCTTCCAGTGTGCCAACTTCTGTGGCTTGTGTAAAAAAATAAGGGCTTAGTGATCCATGCGCACTTTTAATTCATGCTGAGCGCCCTGCAGGAGATACCGCCAATGGGTTAAAGTCCATGCTAAGGCTGCCAGCTCCTTATTGTAGATAGCCCAGGACTTTTCAGTGGGAGAGAACTTGCGGGAAAAGTATGTAACTGGATGTTCCAGCCCATTGTGCTCCTGAATCAAAAACCCTAATCACAATGGATGATGCATCACATGCTACAACATAGGGTTTGGAGGGGTCTGCGTGTTTTAGGATGGGAGGTGACAAGAACACCTCTTTAATCGACTCAAATGTCTGCTGGTAGTCAAGGCAATCAATAAACAAGGACATTCTTACCCATGAGCGGATGAAGTGGGGCGGCTAACTGGGATAGGTCAGGGGATAATTTTTCAAAAAATAATAGTGCCCAAGAAGCTTCTCATTTGCTTTGGGTATTTGGAGTTGTCCATTTGCAGATGGCATCCAACTTTCTGGAGGAATAACGTGCTCATCTTTTAAGATGATATCGACCAAGAAGGTAACTTCCTTCCTGTAAAACTCGCATTTTTGAGGGCTTAACAAACAGGATCACCTTATGTAAGACAGACACTACCGCCTCCAAGTCCAGCATATTTTTGGGAGTAGGGGAGTGTACTAAGATATCATCAATGTATGCGACCACAAAGGTGAACCGGAGATCACCCAGCACACTATTAACCATCCTTTGATATGTGGCTGGCGCATTCTTTAGCCTGAAAGGCATCACTCAAAATTAGAATAAGCTCCATTTCATTCAGATTGTGGTAAGCCATTCCTGACCTTCCTTCACCCAACTCTGGTTGAAGGCATTAACAATATCGAATTTTGAGAACACATGCAATTTGGCAATTGCTTGACCAATTGTCTATTACAAAGGCAGTGGGTAGGGGTCATGGACTGTAATCTTATTAAGGTGACCATAATCCATGCAGGGACATAGGGAACCATCAGCCTTATTGGCAAAGATGATGGGAGAGGCAACCAGGAAAGTTTCTAAGAACAATCAACCCTTCTTAAGCATATCATCCAACCATGTATTGAGGGCAGCCTCCTCCGCTGTATTTGGGTACAGTGGGCAGTTTATGTTTTTATTTAACTGAGGCAAGCCGACCAGGGGACAGGCATTACTGAAAGAATGAAATGACATGAAACCTGAACAGGGTCAACTCCGTCAAAGAAAGTTTTTCCACCTCCAGATTAGGACTCAAATTTTTCTGGTTACATCATGGGTAAGGTTTTCGTGTTATTAGACCTACTAACCGCCAATAGCTTCCTTTAGCTGGCACCCGGATTGATGTGCAAAGGGCGGGAATCAAACCTGCAACCTTCAGGTTGGTAGCCATATGCCCTACTGACTCGCCTTCCACCCCTTCAGTTTATGTTTTCTACATGCACCGTTGTCCAAAAACCCAAGTCAAACTTTGTATGTGGGGGAAGACGGTCTGCATTCTCAGAGTCAAAAATGCGTTGATATGCCATCAACGCTTTGGGAAAATCTAATGGGAGGCCCACAGGGAAACAGGGGAAGTAACTAATCCACGACCTTGGGTTTTAGTAAGAGTATCCGGTAAAGGAAACTCGCCCTCTATCTGACCATTGGAAAATGACAGCATATTAGACTCAAGATGAATCCTTACATGCTGCCAACTCCACCAGCCCACAACTAAAAAAACTGGAAACATGAGGTTAGGCATTTCTGTAAAACGATTGCAAAAACTAAACTGGTGAACTGAGAAAGGTACTGGACGCCATACTATGTATAATGGCTGGGAGGTCAACGAAGCAACCTTTACCGCAGGACCCAAGTCCAGGTCAAGGTCAAGCTGGTGGGCTAATTCCAGGCTCATAAAGCTACCCGCTTCTCCTGTGTCAACCAAGGCCTTGAAGGATACCTGGTGTGCTCCAATACTAATTTTCATTGGTAATAAAAAGTAGGCGGAATTCTATTTATTAGCAGATATGGTCATTTCTGCTGACATTGAAAAGATAGCAAGCAAATCAGGGGGAAGATCAGGCATTTTTACAGAATCAAAATTGTGGAGGTTAAGGAGTTGGGACCCACCTTCCTCAGGCTGGATTTCCATTGACTCGCTGACTGGTGAACCAGGATGAACCAACCTGGGCGCAAAGGCAGCGTCTGACCCTAGGACCAATACTGATACTGATTTAACAACAGGATCAGGATCTGTGGCCCTGTTGGCCATCCCAATCATGAAGATTCCAACTTGAGGGTGGGGAGGACGGCGGAGAGAGGCATTGATGGAAGTTGCTGTCTTGCAATTTGATCCACTATTCCCATAGGGTGGACCAAACCTTGTGATGAGTGGAGACAGAATCCAGCTCTTATTTGAAAATCGCTTGTAGCATATCTCCAGAAAGATCAAGTGCTGGGGCTTACACACAGGAGGCTGTGACTAAAGAGTCCATGCTAGTGGCATTGGTGATAAGAGAGAATAATTGAATTAATTTTTTAAAAGTGGTACAGGGGTGTTTTAACGCTGCTGATACTGCTGCAACAAGTGAGGTAGAGTCACCTGGCCAAATAGCAGAATGCAGAAGTCCTCAGACCCACTGACGAGGTTTGCCTTCAACTGCATTAAAAGGGCAACACCTTGTTGGGAATTGGACTATGAAGAGTCATTATTCAGAGCAACTGTGGATCACATTTTTTATCGTGGAAAGGGTGTCAAGGACCTTATTAGAAACATCTTGGGATGGGACGCCTGGAATCCCTACTTGAAGGTGAGCTGAGGGGAGAGTAGCAGTTAATGAATGCATGCTACCATGGAGAAATTTCTCCAAAGATATCCAGATGCTGCTTGCAAAATTGGCGACTGACTAAACAAACAGCAGGAGACAAACTAACAATTTCAAGCTCATTTGTTAAAGGGTAACCAATTAATAGCCCATCTCTTTGAAGAGAGCGGAAATGGCTGGAAACAATGGATGGCCAACTATGTCAGGGAGATGGCAGATAAAGCTTAGATTGTCCTTCCAGTCAGAATGTAAAAGCACCCAAAAAGCAAGCCAAAATTCCAGAGGCATTGCCACTTGAACAACGTTGACTTGTGTGGAGAGATGTATGACAATTGAGCACTGGTGAATTGCAAGCTAAAAAGGAACCTGGCAAGAAACCAGGCTGTTGCAACACCAGACCCTGTGGGTCTTGGTGCAGGGAGTTGTGTGATTGGATTTGGCATCTTGGGACCCTCCATAGTAGAGTTTGGCATGAAAATGGAGGTGAGGAGGTGAATCCTCGCCTGGAGTGGAGATAGATGGGCCCACAGGATACCAATATTCTGCTGGAGGATAACCTTGACAATTGGTTGATTTTCCAGAAATTTCTTTCACAATAAATCCAGTTGACTGCGTAGGAGCTATAGTTACTATCATGACTGGTATATCCCAGCCAATATGGGGCCTGAGGGGCCACATTGTTAGTGCCATAAGTAGTTCAGCAAGGAAATTTGAATTACATTAAAATAACGGGAACTTGGGGAGATTTTTTAATGAATGGTAAATTAGGAAAATTGGCCATTAATTTCCTCAGTGTGTTACAACTGCTTAAATAGGCGATCAATTTTGGGGAATAACTTAGAAAATCGTGGGATCAGGGCCGTCAATATTTGACATAACCCAGCAAACTTTGAGCAAAAGGGGGAAACAAAATATAATTTAACTGACTTTGAAAGAGTCAGTGGTGGGCCAAATTGCTGTTGGTTCAACCTTGGACGCCTGAATTGTGGATTTACCACATTGTCAACAGTTGTCATGGCAGTGTCTCACCCAACTGGCAATGGGAACCTCCCAAGGCCACCCCACATATGGGCGGTCCCAAAATGTCAAAAAGTTTGGGATACCCAACCCACCTGCACATGGCCACTTTGGCATCTGTTCAGTCAAGCAAAATACCGTGAACAACAATTCTAATTTTTGAGGGAAGGGCTTTAAGCTAGTGGCGATTTTTGACAATGACCAAATTCCATCAGTGATTTCCACCAAAGATTTGACATTAAGCACATTCATCTTAGAAGGTAAATGCCCTTTGGGCTTTGTCCCCAATGTTTTTGAGGTTAGTTTTAATTAGCAGCAACATTTTTCAATGGCCTGATGACATTGGCAGGTTTATCCAAGGATTTGACACTAGACAAATTCTTCTTGGTGGGTAAACACCTGGTGGCTTTGTCCCCAATGCTTTGGAGGCAGGTTTTAAACTGATGACAACATTTTCCAATGACCCAATGCTGTTAAATTTGTAGTTTTAAAGATTATTCTTGGCTAAAAACCCCTATTAACGTATTAACTGCACAGGTTCGTTGTTGTGCAATTCTCTGCGTTGTTTGATAGTAAAATATATTCGTTTGATAATAGTATAGAGACTATTATCCATAGATGAAGTAAAGTACTAGAATTTGGCCCAACGTTTGGCCAGTATTTCCTCTCACAATACTTAGGATGCCCTTAATAGGATTTGTTCCCTGGTACTGCCTAACTCAATACACACTCAGATCCCTGTTTACAGTTTCTCTTTGATGACACACAGTTGGCAGCAATTCCCATTTCAGCTTCTTCTCTGCATCCCCCACTCAGATCCTAACTCTTTTATATTTATTGAGGCAAGCTGACCAGGGGAAGGACATTAATGAAAGAAAGAAAGTAAACATTGACATGAAACCTTACAGCAGGGTCAAGTCCATCATAAAAAGTTTTTCCACCTCCAGATTGGGACTCATATTTTTCTGGTTATGTCATGGATAAGTTTTTCGTGTTATTAGACCTACTAAACGCCAATAGCTTCCTTTGGCTCGCACCCCAATTGATGTGCAAAGGACAGGAATTGAAGCCGCAACCTTCAGGTTGGTAAACATACACCCTTCCAACTTGCCTTCCACCCCTCAGATCCTTACTCTTTATCCTAAAGAGTCTCCCAATTAGAGCACACAGTAATAATTTCCCTGAGAAAGAATAGAACTTGAAATAGGTTCTGATAAAGTATTAAGATAATACTAATTACTGGTAAAAGTGTTTTTTATTTATTGAATTCTTAGGAGAAATTATAGTGGGAATTCAGTGCTCAACCCTCAGTTGGCACCTCCTCAATGAAATGGCAGCTGTTGCCATTGAATTACCAATCCTCGTCTCATCAGCAATGGTATTCCCCATCCTGGCTAGGTTTTTATTTTTGGACATCCTTGAGACCTAAAATGGAAAGAGTTGGAAAACGGGTCCCTAACATTTTCCTCTAAATCCCAGCAAACCAACTATATTTGGCAAGCGACATGCTTAGGTAATTGGACTTTTTACCCATAAAGGCATTTCACAAGCCAACTAATCGTTTTCTAAGTGCAGGTGGCATCACTTTCCTTGCAACTTGATCCTTAAATTCCCAATCAGTCAGTGATGAAACCCAACTGATCCCAATCAGTACACATGATAGTTGATCAACTCTAGATGTCCCTCTTTGTCAGTAACTCTGCCTGACAAGAACTTAAGCGTTTGTCCAGATTGATCTCCAATGGATCTTACCCAGGTGATAACCTAAAATCCTCTGAACATTGTTACCCCAAAAGTAGGGCCAACCAATATCCATTTCACTTTGCTTTAAGGAATTATCCCCTAGCAACTCCTGGTAATCTAGTCAGCTGGGAATATGGGCAAAGATCCCAACACATCCCCCTCTTGCCTAGATTTCCAGCAAGAAAAGGATTGGGGCAGGAGAACACCGCACCAGAAACTCGGTCAAATACTTTATTTGTTTACGCAGAGTACAATCAATCAGTACTTAAGCTGCTCAGGACGACCTTTGGCATGCGGCTCTCTTCCTCTTCCTCCTCACTACTGCCTACTCAGAGTGATGTCCCCACGATCTTCTGTCATGCTGGTATGATCAATTTACTTGTGATGATATTAATCTCAAGATCCAGTTTTCTCCACATCAGGGCATATGACCCACTGTCATATTCAGGATTCTTGGTACAGCTTCCTTGATTTCCTAATCTTTTCCTCATTCGCAACAGGAGATTCTTGCTGTCAATGTTAAATTATGGCGCAATTAAAAATACTCATTTATGTTTGCCCTTTTTATTTTTTCATAATAACCTCCTGGCTCATAATATTCTTAATTTTTCTCTGGAGAGCTTATCACATTAATTTTGAGATTAATTTCTCCGAAATTAGAGTTTAATTGATTTCAGATTGCATAATGTCAATTATCATATAAGTCTGACATCCCCCTCTCATCCAGCTATATGTCAGATTTTGAGTCTCAGTACCAGTAGCTGCTCAGTAGCTTGTTTGATAAAGAACTTTGGCTCTTCCAGCTTATGAGTTGATCTGTGCACCAGAACCTCTTCTATGGCCCTTCCAGAACTCATATTCCCAATCAAATACCAGTAGCCAGTCCTTCTGTGGAATTACCAGAAATGGTAACCAACCCTGATGAAACCAGGTTAGCAATTGTCTCGAATGACTTGAAAGTAATCTTTCCTCTGTTGTCAATTCCTGAATTAGATTTTAAATCTCTCCTGGATTTGGCTCCATTTGCAGATACTCCTAACATCATTGTAAAACTTCCTAAAGCAATGACCTCCACAATCAATCATTCATTCCTCGCTGGATCAAACTTTATTCCGGAGTTCCTCTTCTAACTTAGTCAATATTACAAGCCAGCTGTCTTGGTCACTGAACTAGCCATCAAAACAGCGTACATTTCGAACTCCCCTATGCAGAATTAAGGGCCCAAGTCACCAAGGCTTTGTCCATAGCTCTGAACTCTTCCAATCTTCAAAACGTCCTAGATTGAGATGTTTGCAGCCTATACTCTTCACTTTGCAGGCCAAGTTTTTTGAGATGGCCGCAAAGCTTACAGCCTCTCTTGGATTCCATCACTCATTCTGCTTCAACTTCTGAGAAGCTCGTAGTCTTTACTTGCAAGCCATTCACTACTTACACAACTATCCCGTTATTGGCGCATCCCATTGGTATCTTCCACAGATGGCTTTGATAGGGGGCATGATTCAGCAACTCCCACCTTATATCCTTTTCTCAATTCTGGCTCATATGTCTGGTGTTCTTGACGAAGCCCTTCAGCAAGTGCTCAAGATTAATATTTGGGCTCCAGTACCATATTAGGATTACTTGGGGTTTATTCACTGACTGCCTATTCTTTTACTGTTGCTTCCCTCTACGCTCCAGGGTATCACGTTTGGCATCTTCTGACATCTCAACTTCTCTTCCCCTAGTCACTTTCTCGCAGGGATCTGCATCCGCTCAATGAACTTGGTTTTAAGTAGGTCTAGCCCACGCTAGCATCCAATCTCATATAGATTTTGATGGGTTATTTACTCCTACTGCAATACATCCTCCCTCCCCCAAGAGGCAACCTAGGCGGAATTATCTCAAATTGAGGATAACCAATAAAAATATAAGGTATATCTTTTTTTCTATGCATTTTTAATAATATTTCCTTATTTTTATCAATCTCTTATCTATTTTTTTTTCCATGGGATTTGACCTTTTTCAGTTCAGCGGTTCATCTTTTTATTCCCCAGAATTGAATAGGTATACTTAGACCTACCAGTTTTCTATGGTTCAGAGGTCTTGCTTTTTAAACTTAACCATCTAGTTTGGTTCAGCAGTTCTTTTTTGGACTTAACCAAATCATTAGGACATAACTAACATAATGGTTCAGCAGTCCTTTGGAACTCTATTTTTTATTATTTTTTTATCAATCCATTGCTTTAAATACTAAGCATGGCCTCAATATACTATTCTTTTATCCAAGAGGTTTTTGATGGAGTAGGCATCTGTCGCCATCTTGGCAATAATCTCAAACAGACCTGACCACAATGTATACAATTTGTTTCTTCTCCAAAAACCATGCATATTTCAATAGCAACTCTTTCACCTAATTTGATTTTTGATAAGTCCAGTCAGCTCTTATCGTCCATCATTCTTGCTTGAATCCTTTCCTTCAAAGTCATAATAAATACTTGCAATTGCATTTCAATCAGGATATTTGTCAATCAATTCAGGTACTGCTCAGCACTCATCCCCAATGTTGGTTCCACTACTGAATATAAAATCAGCGGCAATACAGCCTTCCTTCCAAGTAATAACTCAAATGGCACCTTTCCCGTTGCTGTATGATGACTGATATTTTAGGCGTACATCACCAAACTCAGGTACATTCTCCACGCGGAACTCTTCCTGTGACCAGCTTCCTCAGCGTCATGGCCAGCATCCCATGAACTCTTTATACCAGTCCTTTCATCTCCAGCCATTAGAAACAGACATGACTCCTCAGATCCCCATTATCTCATTTAATTGTGGGATCACATGAGATGTGAAATTTGTCCCATTGTCACTCAGCAGGACCTGTGGGCATCCGTGTCAGTATACTACTTGATCCAGGATGAACTTTGCAATACTGGTAGCATCTACTTTTGCCAGGGCCTTCATCTCAACCCATCTTGTCAGATGACCAATTGAACTATTATGTACTTGACTCCCCCTGTGCTCATCATCAGCAGTCCCATCACATTGATTGACACCATATGTCAAGCAAATCCAGGGCAGTCTAGTCAGTATCCAGTCATATTCTTACGTGGCTTGTGCAGCTGGCTCTCCACACAGCAAGTCAGATAGTCTGCGACATCATAGTTGATTGACTCTCAGTATTAATAAAGGCAAATATGTTGGTCGTTTTTCTCAGGCCTCCGTGCCCAACAACCTTGTGGGTGGCTTAAATGATAGCCGCTCATTCCAATAGCTTTGCTAACAGTAATCGCTTCCCATTGATCATCTTGTAAATTTGTCCATCCATGGTCTTGGTGTTTTCCATCACTTTTTGAAGCGCATTTTGGATTTCTCGGGGCTCATTTCCAATTTTTCCATTGACCATTATCTGGAATAGCTCATCCGCCTGCTGGTATACCATCTGTACCGGTGGTAACCATGATAAGCCATTCTGCATTATGATGAGAAGCCCCTGTTTGGTGGACAATCACATAATTGTAAGCTTGTAGCTTTAGTGCCCATTAGGCCAGTCATCCTTCCAGTTCTCATAAATTGTGAAGCCAACGCAACGAGGAGTGGTCTGTCACCACTTTGAAGTGTGTTCCATAGATGTATACCTGAAACTGTTTACAGGCTTAAATGACCACAAGGCATTCATTCTCAGTTACAGTGTAATTTCTCTCAGTGGCTGAGAGTGTCTGGGTCACATATGCCACCAGATGTTCACCCCCGTCATCTACTTAGCTCAATACAGCACCAATTGCCATCAAAAAAGCATCAGTTTGTATATTAAATTCTTGATCAAAATTCGTTTTTATTATCAGAGATTCTATCAAGTACTGGTGTAACTCATTGAAGGATTTCTGGGCTTCTTCATTCCAAACAAATTATTTCTTCAGATCCTTCAACAGATGGAATAGGGGCTCAGCGATTCTGGAAAATCTTAAATAAATCTTCTATAATATCCAACCATTCCAAGGAACACTTAGATATCTCGGACACTCTTCAGCACAGCCATTTGCTCTATGGCTTCGATCTTCTGGGCTTGTGGCTTCAGTCCACTAGAGTTGATAAAAAATCCCAGGTATTCCAACTCTTTCATAAAAAAGTGACACTTCGTCAGCTTAATCTTCAAGTTAGTCCTGGATAGTCTCTTTAACACTTCCTCCAAGTGGTGCAAATAATCAGTAAACTCCTACTGAACACTTCTATATCGTCCAAGTACATCGGGATGCATGACAACTTCAAGTCATTTAGTATTGCACCCATGGCCCTCTAGAACGTTGCAGGCGCATTGCATAGACCCTGGGGCATCAGCATCAGTTGATATAGCCCCTACGCGGTGATAATCACACATTTTCTTGGTTTTTTCTTAGAAAATTGATTTGCCAATATCCCAATATTAGATCCATTACAGAGAAATACTTTGCTTCTCCAAATTGATCTAGCACATCATTGATTCTTAGTAGTGGGTACAAATCCTTCTTCATAACCTTATTCAGCTTCCAATAATCGTTCACCACCTGATTAGAGCCATCCTTCTTCTTCACAATAAGAATTGGACTCACCCAGGGACTCAACGACAGAATTAGAAGCTCATGCTTTATTAGTTTTCTGATTTCTTCCTCCACTACCGCTTTGACTGCCTTTGAACATCAAATTAGTTTTATCCTGATTGGCATATTTTTCCCCAGTTAAAACCTTATGGATCACATCTCTCGCACATCCCAAATTATAATCATCCTGAGCAAATACTTCCCAATACTTTTCAAACAATTTGAGCACCTCCTCCTGCTGTCCTTTCGTCAGATCAGCGAGTTGCTCTTGATCTACCAATAGATTGATACTCTTGGTTACCCTGGCCAGTAATCCCATTTCATCAAGGGTCCCAAAATCAAGGAATTTCCTAAGTTTGGCTGTTAGGTTCAGGTGAACAAATGTGACAATATATTTCTTCTCAATCTTCATTGGGTTTTCACTTAAATATGCCAGGAGGACTCGAATTTCTCCATGGCCTGGCATTATTATTCTGAAAGCCACCCAAGGCTCTACTCTGGACTTCTTCCAGGGGCTTCTGACATCCCCATACAGCAGCTCCGGTATCTCTAATGTCAACCCCATGTCAACTATTAATTGTGATCCCAGCTGTATGGTTCTCATATTCTTGATCCTCAGTGGAATAACCCAATTTTCTGGGATTTTTTTGTCGGCATCTCTTGTCACTTCCAGCCAACTAGTTGGCTCAAATTAGGACAATGCCATCATTGTATATCAAATTGATGAAGTTATTTCTCCTACTCAGTGGAGCTTTCCCATCCTTTTGATAGACCAATAGTAACGTCGGATCCAATATGGTCAACATATTATCCTAAAAGTTACATTTAACTAAATACTTTCATAGAAATTCCATCAGAATCAGAATATTGTAGTTTTGGAAGGCCAAAACTATTGCTGGAGCAGATAACACCAAGGATCCAAATTAAAGTGGTAGAGCACTATATGCTCCACATGAGATGGTGATATTCAGCCCAGCTGTCATGTGCACATGACATCATAGTGGGGATCAACCCCAAATATAAAGCTGGGCACCAGGAGGCCCAGAAGGTGAAGCTCCAGGACCTCCCTGACCTGAGGCACACCCTAAACCAACGCTGGGTATGGGCAAAATATGCCCAGGCTGGTACTAGTGGGGTGCCAAGTGCCCAGCCCCTTATGTCAGTTCAGGCGTAAAACGGATGGTTTACAGAATTAACGCGGATGGTTCAATTTGGTTTGTCAAGGAACGGGGCTTTGAAACCCATTTCATTTACAAAACAACCCATTTGGGTCAAATCCAACTTCAATCAATCACTCAAGTGAAGTCAGTTTTGGCTTATTCCACCAATTTGGATGGCAGCGTTGCCCTACTGGTGGGTCAGTGCTTGGGCCCACTGCTGCACATCCCAGATTCCCCCATCTGAGCTTGAATATGTTTTCCCTGAACAACATTCCTTGTTGGTCAACTTCCTGAATAAACCTTTCCCGTTTACGTTTTTTTAAATTTTATAATCTGAACATCCCTGTGCGTGAACCTCTTTGAGGAGGTCTCGCGCTCTAAATCTTGCCATTGCAAATACCTTGCAGCTATCACCTCATGCACCATTTGTTCACCCGGGTTCCCTTTAACCTGGGTTGCTTAGCCCTTTCATTATATGCAAATCGTCACTTTTGGTGGGTTCTTTATTGTAAAGCTCACACTTCTGTGCCTCAGTAGTTATTGCTCCAGTACCCTCTGCTGGGCTCTAATTACTTTAGCACTAACGGCTAGTTCCCTGGCGTTAACCTTGTGCATCATGCACTGCCACGCTGGGAACAAAAGAGTTATAGACACTCTCCTTACACCAGCTGTCCCGTACTCTTTCTTGTTCTCAAAAACGGTGAGATCTTCATCCTTTTCACCAACTTGGTCAAGACAATATTAATGGGCGCTCTACTGTCAACAATCGCCCTCACCCTTACTTGATTTACTAGTATATCTAAATATGTGCACTCAGAATATTGTAAGATAGTATCTACTGGGTGTATAGCGGCATTATTAGCTGAATTGAGGGTGTAAATTATTTGCACCAATAAATCAGGGAATGATTCCTTGATCACGCTGAGGGGTATTGAGAGGTTTGCCTCATCTAATTGGACTTTGGTCAATTTTTCAGGATTATCTCTGGCTTGAATCTTGTCCATTAGTTGTTGGACGTATGGACAAGCAACATATTTAATTTCTTGGGGTCAATCCCATTTGCCCTGGATCTTGTTACCACATTCATGTCCAAATTGACTACTTGATACAGCTGATCCTGAAAATCTTCATCCACGAACATATCACTGATGCCAACTTTATCATGCATGATATTGGGAGGAACAGGTTTATACAAAGCTCTAGACTGTTCCTCATATAGGCTGTGGGCCCTTTTTTCCAACTCCTTTGCAGTTGCAGACTCTTTTGCTTAGACCACATTAATTTTATCTTTGGGTTTCTTGCAGTGCACAGTGAAAATTACTTTCCTTGGCACTGGTAACAGACTTTATCCCACTTATTAATCTGTTTAAAGTCTTCAGGCTTATTTCCTGGCACAATTCAGTTATTCATCTCCTTAGCGCCCTTTTTCCCTTTCATGGGATTCAAATTTCATACTAAATTCAATTTGAAACTTCTATTCAGGGCATCAAAGGTAGCTCCTAAGATTTTCAATTTTCTACCATCTGAGAGGTGGTAATTTCCATTGCAATCATTAAAGACATCATCCAAATCATATTATGATAGGGCTGAAGGGCCGCTTGTAGTGCAATTTGGCATCAAAATCATCCAGCACTTTTGTTCCAACCTGGATTTGTGATTCCTGGTAACAACAATCGGCGAAGTTTGATAATAATTCATCTTTATGGAATTGAATGCCCATAAACTCTTAATTGCACTTTGACATGTGCATCAAACTTCCAAATTCCTTCATAGTGGTTGCTTTGGCCTCTGCGTACAACCAGCTGTCCCCCTCCAGATGGGGCAACACTAGGTTTTGACAATTTAAATCTAGACAATTCATCACCATCAATGCCTTTTGACAATTGCCATATCTGTAACAGTTAAAATTGTCTCGATCATTGCATTCCAACTCAGATTTGGTTTTTCCAAAATCTGAGTCAGATTTCTTTTAAATTAATTTTGGTTTAGTCATTTCAGGCGGAGGGTTGTGCCTCACCTGAGTTGTATATTAGGCTTGTGCGAGCCTAATCAATAACTCAGGTGAGGCCCCTGAAGCGCTGCCTTTATAAGGCACGCCTGCCAATTCCAAAATTCACTTCAGGATATTAGACCTAGCATTCCCTTTCCTGGGGAGTATTGTCAGTTGCTCCCCAGATGAGCTCTGGTCGGCGGGCCATTTTATTATCCTGAAAAAAATAAAGATTGTTTTGGGGTTTGCATACTATGCTTACCTGTTGGTCTTTTCCCCCGTTGAGGAGTTTTTTGAGTTAGTTGGTTTTGGACCAATTCCCCCAGAGGACTCGGCATAACCAACCAATAGTATGTGAATGTTTGGAGCTGTCAGTGCCCCAAACCTCTCCCTACTTGTTTAGGCTTCTTTGGTTAACTGTCAGTGCACCAAAGAATTGTTCTAACATATGGCAGTCGAAACTAGGGTTTTTCTGATCATTACATTGTTCTGAAGTCATTGTGCGCTGCACGCTGCCAATCCCCAATTTTCTGACCTCAGTGGTCGCTTAGTCCCAGTTGTTGAGGAACCAGCACCGGTGGGAGCTAGTGACTGATGGCCAACCCTGAACTTGAAGTGGCCATCAGTAAATTTTCCCGGTGGGGCCTCCTGCTCACTAGGGATTCAGTGGCACTGAGGGGACCTGTCCCAGCAGGGCTCCCTCAACCATGGATGGTCCACCTGTAAAGGGGTTGGACGTCCAGCTGCACTGTACCGCGCACACCTCTTACGCTTCTGTTGGAGAAAGCGCCTTCCTGGTCAGGATGGGAAGGCCATCACCAACAGGAGCCTGGGAAGGGGTGCACAACACAGCCAAGTGCTGTGCGTACATCCTTGGGTTGGGGCCATCCAGCCGCGCTGGACCGCATGCCCCTCTCACATTTTCCTTGGTGAAAACACCTTCCCAGTTGGGATGGGAAGACCATCTCAAATGGGAGCCTGGGAGGGGGCGCAACAAAGCCATGTGCTGGGCGTGCATCCTCATGCTGGGTGGGCTAATTCTGGTAGCCCAGTCCAATTTGCTCTCGCCATTTGTCATTTCCTTGAAGGGCTTGGAGTTTATCTGAGCTAATTTTTCTGAGGCTTGAGGCAACTCGCCCCAGAAAACCCTCATCATGGCGGCCTTCCGCTGTGGGGCCCCTCTTTGGGTAGGGGCCTTCCTTTAGTGGGGGATGATGTAATAATTGAGTTTGTCTTGGTCGTTGCATTCTGACTCAGATTTGGATTTTTTGAATCTGAGTCATATCGCTTTAAATTACTTTTGGTTCAGTCATTTTGGGCGCTGGGTTGTGCCTCACCTGAGTTATAGATTAGGCTTGTGTGATCCTAATCAATAACTCAGGTGAGGTTTCCAAAGTGCTACCTTTATAAGGCGCGCCTGCCCATTATGAAGTTTGCTTCTAAATTTTCACCCATAGAATTCCCCTTTCCTGGGGAGCATTGTCAGTTGCTCCCCAGATGAGCTCTGGTCAGCGGGCCGTTTAATTATCCTGAATAAAATAAAGGTTGTTTTGGGGTTTGCATACCTTGCTTACCTGTTGATCTTTTCCCCCGTCAAGGATCTTTTTGATTCAGTTGGTTTTGGACCAATTCCCCCATAGTACTTGGCATAACCAACCAATAGTAGGTGAATTTTTGGCGCTGTTGGTGCCCCAGACCTCTCCCTACTTGGTTAGGCTTCTTCAGTTGACTTTCAGTGCACCAAAGAATTGTTTGAACATATGGCATTCAGAACTGGGGTTTTCTGATCGTTACAATACCCATAAATTCATATTAAACAATCAGAAAAATGCAGGGGCATTATCCCAAAGAAAAGTTGGCAATTTAGTTGTCACTTTGAATTCCTCAAGGTTTCTCTAGCCACCTCTCTTGGTTTTGCTACTCAGCTCACTTGGGTAGTAATTTTGGACGTCATTTCCAAAATAGTGGTAAAAGCAGGTGGCATTTTTCATGGGGTAGTTGTCTTTTTCAACTAGCGTCCAGGAGTTCTTTCTTTGGCGTTGGTCACTGCATATGGCTCACATTCGCATTTGTAGTCTTCAACTCCTCAACCTGTTTAATCAGCTGCTCAATATCTGCGCTGAATTCTTTTAAAAACGCAATACACTTCATGCTCCATTTTCAGAATCAAGACTTCCCAAACTAAGTCCCCTTCTTTTTTCTTCAATGATCTTACTTTTCTAAGTAACTCATTTCCAAAACTCATGACATTATCAACCCCTTTTTGATCTTGGAGACTCTCTCCTCCAAGGCAGCAAATTCTTGATGATCCATTGAGTTCAGGGCGTTCTGGTTAATGGTAACCAAAACCATCAATAATTTATTAATTTTATCTTTATATGACATCACAATCTAGTATCTTCTACTCAACTACACCCCTGTAGTGAGAACTAATTGTTATAATTTGTAGTTTTAAAGATTATTTTTGGCTAAAAACCCCTATGAACGTATTAACTGCACAGGTTTGTTGTTGTGCAATTCTCCATGTTGTTTGATAGTGAAATATATTCATTTAATAATAGTATAGAGACTATTATCTGTAGTTACAGTAAAGCACTTAAATTCAGATCAACGCTTGGCCAGTATTTTCTCTTAAAAACTTAAGATGTCGTTAATAGTGATTAATTCCCTGGTAACACCTAACTCAATTTACGCTCAGATCCCTGTTTAAGGTTTCTCTTTAATGACACACAATTGGCAGCAATCCCCAATTCAGCTTCTTCACTGGATCCCCACTCAGATCCTTACTCTTTATCCTAAAGAGTCTCCCAATTAGATTACACAGCAGTTTTTTCCTGAGAAAGAATAGAATTCAAAATGGAATCTGATAAAGTATATTAAGATAATACTAGCTACTGGTAAAAGTGTTCTTTATTAGTATACTTAGGGGAATTTATAGTGGGAATTCGGCGCTCAACCCTCAGTTGGCACCTCCTCAATGAAATGGCAGCTGTTGCCGTTGGATTACCCATCCTTGTCTCACCAGCGATGGTCTTCTTCATCCTGGCTAGGGTTTCATCATTGGAAATCCTTGAGACCTAAAATGGAAAGAGTTGGAAAACGTGTCCCTAACATTTTCCTCTCAATCCCAGAGAACCAAACATATTTGGTAAGCGACCTGCTTAGGTAATGGGGCTTGTTACCCATTAAGGCATGTCGCAAACCAACTGATCAATTCACTAGTTGCAGGCGGCATCACTTGCCTTGCAATTTGATCCTAAAACTCTTAATCAGTTATTGATGAAACCCAACCAATCTAAATTGGTACACCTGATAGTTGATCAACTATTAGATGCCCCTTTTCTTGGCAACTCTGCCTGATGAGATCTTAAGCTTTTGTCTGGTTTGATCCACAGTGGATCTGACCCAGGTGAATAACCTAAAATCCCCCAAACAATGTTACCCAAAATCAGGGTCAACTGATTTCCAAATTCACTTTACTCTAGGGAATTATTCCCTGCTATCCCTGGTAATCTAGTCAGCTGGGAATATGGGCAAAAATCACAACAAATGCTATTAGCAAGTTCCACCAAAAATCCAACACATGATTTTCCATTTATTAAATGTAGTGCCTTTCAGTTTTTGTTGCCAAAGGTTTAAGGCTTCTAGGTCTTGATTTTGAGGGGCATTGTCATTGACTTTATAAGTGTAATGTATGGAAAATCCCAATTACCAACCACCTATAATAAATGTTTCTTTGGTGCACCAGCAAGCAATCAAAGTGACCTAACCAAGTAGGGAGAGGTTTGGGGCACTGATAGCGCCAAACCTTGCCTGCTACTCATTGTTACGCACTTCCTCTGGGTTGTTCTGACCCAACCACACAAAAGCTCCTCAATTTAACACCTAAAAAGACCAACAGTTATGTGAGTTATGCAAACCCCAAAACAACCTTTATTCTTATTTAGGATAATAAAAAGGGCATGCCAACCAGAGCTTGTCTGAGGAGCAACTGACAATGATCCCCAGGAAGGGAATGCTAGGGCTAATATTCTAAACTGAACTTCAGAATCAGCAGGCATGCCTTTTAAATGCCACCCTTCAGGGGCCTCACCTGAGTTATTGATTAGGTTCACATAAGCCTAATCTACAACTCGAGTAGGCACAACCCAGCGCCCAAAATGACTGAGCAAAAAAATATTTTAAAAAACAATTCAACTCAGATTCAGAAAATCCAAATCTGAGTTAAAATGCAATGATTGAGATAAACTTGAGTGTTACATTACCCCCACTAGAAAAGGCCCCTCCCTGACGAGGGGCTCACAGCAGAAGGCTGCAATGATGAGGGCTTCCTGAGGCGAGTTACCTCGACCCCAGGAAAATTAGCCTGTATAAACTTTGGACCCCTCAAGGGATAATACAAATGGTAAGGGCAAATTGGGACTGGGCTACCAGAATCAGCCCACCCAGCATGAGGATGCACACCCAGCACATGGCTTTGTTGCGCCCCCCCTCCCAGGCCCCCATTGGTGATGGTCTTCCCATCAGACCAGGAAGGCGCTTTTGCCAAAAGAAGCATGAGAGGGTCATGAGATCCAGCGCGGCTGGACGGCCCTGTCCTGAGGATGCACGCCCAGCACTTGGCTGTTTTGCGCACCCCTCCCAGGCTCCTGTTGGCAATGGTCTTCCCATTCCAACCAGGAAGGCGCTTTCTCCAACAGAAGCACAAGAGGGATGTGCGGTACAGCATGGCTGGACAGCCATCCACTTTTTGGGTGGACCATCCATAGGTGAGGGAGCCCTCTGGGACTGGTCCCCTCGATGGCACCAAATCCCTAGTTAGTGGGAGGCCCCACTGGGATTTTCAACTGATGGTCACTTCAGGTCCAGGATTGGCCATTAGTCACTGGCTCCCACAGATGCTGGTTCCTCAACTATTGGGACCAAATAACTACTGAGGTTGGCAAACTGGGGATCAGAGGCGTGCAACACACATTTGACTTCATAATAATGTAACAGATGGGGTTCCCAAGGCCAAGCCCACCACCAGCCGTGAGCTCAAACCCTCAGATGGGGGTCACTCCCATGAGGGAAAGGTCAATAGCCATACCAAACCCCCAAGACTCCTATCTGGGTGGATGGTCTTTCTGGGCACACTGGGCTGAGGTGAGGTGCACTGGCCTCTGTCACCTCGGGGCCACTCTGGCAACTGCCATCCTGAAGGGATGGGCTGGGCTAAGGTGCGGTGGACATCAATGTCCTGCCAGCCTCTAGTCACCCACACCGCGGCTTTTGACAGGCTCCCCGCCAACACTGGGCCAGGGTATTCCACTCCACCAGGGCATCACCACCCCAAAGAATCTCAGAAATTCCACCCCCTTCCTCACTTCCTATTTTACCATTATCTGCACTGGAACAACCTGTTCAAATAAATAAAATACAATCTTAAATTATAATAAATTATAACAGGTCTAGCAAACAGCAGCCTTTATTGGGGTGAACTTGAAGTTTGTAATAGAATGCCAAAGTAAGTCCATTGGGAGCAACCTTGCTAAGAAATAATATCTAAAAAGGCTAAATGCATTTTCAGTCATGAGGCACATAAAAAGCCTCCAGAATTAATGGCATCCTGGCAACTCGTCAGTGAATGGGGAAACCTCCAAAAATGGACAACCACTTAAATAAATAATAAAATATTTTATTCTGCTATTAACCCAATTAAGAAAACTGCATCAGAATAACGGAATTGCAACCATTGACATACCCAAATTTCGTATTTCCCATCCTTATGAGACCCATGTATGATCATCAACTGTTACATCACCCCCTGAAATGAGAATCCTGGTGATCTTAACCCAGATCATCAAGGCAGGCGTGCAGCAACCAACGACTTTTTTGACAGAGAATCTTTTTCCACGGGCAGCCTGGGGAAGTCAGACGGAAATCCAAAGCCCCCAGATCAAATCAATGGTTTCCCTGGAGATCTCCTGATGGGTACAAGAGGCCATCAACTACCAGCAGTCTGGCCCACCCCCAATCTCCCCATCCCCTTTGTTGGAAGGCCCCGAAAACCCAACAAAAAAGATTGATGGCCCATGGCAATGCTTGGAACATCAACCGCGGCCATCTTGCAGGCTGGCTGGAACCACATCCCACCAAGGTAGAGTTGACTTCAGAATAATGTAATGGATGGAAAATCCCAGTTACCGACCACCTATAATAGATGTTTCTTTGGTGCACCAACAAGCAATTAAAGCAGCCTAACTGAGTAGGGAAAGGTTTGGGGCATCAACAGCACCAAACCTTGCCTACTACTCATTGATTACGCGCATCCTCTGGATTGGTCCGACCCAACCACACAAAAGCTCCTCAACCAAACACCTAAAAAAGACAAACAGGTATGCGAGGTATGAAAACCCCAAAACAACCTTTATTTTTATTCAGGATAATAAAAAGGGCCTGCCAACCAGAGCTCATCTGGGGAGCAACTGACAATGCTCCCCAGGTGTAAGTCCTGGGGAACGTCCCCTGGGTGTTGACTGGGCCATTTTCCCATTTCCGAGTAAAAAGGCACTAAAGAGGATGGCTGACCCCTCATTACTCTGGGCGATCTCGCTCACATAGTAGATGAGCGCTGGGTAACAGCTCTCCCACTTCAAATCCCGTTCTCAGTACCCACACTAACCTCAGCAGAACTGTTATGAGGAATCAGTGAAATCTGTGCTGAGATCACCAAAATAAAATTGATTGTAACCAATTTGAGTGGCAATCTGCCCGATGCTTGGATTTTAAATGGTCAAAAAGGTATGAAGACTGATATATTGGCTGGAATGCCCAACGGTTGCAATTCAATTAACATGATGATTAGAAATCTCTCCCCTCCCAAATCTGTCAGGCATCACCCCCAATGGGCAGCTTCCTGCTAACAAATCAGGTGTTGCGCCTGATGCAATGCCATTGACCAAACAAATGACCCAGCGACTGAGCATGGGTGGGTTGGGCGTCCCAAACCCATTCCCAACCAAATGGGCCCACCCCTATGCGGGGTGGCCTTGGGGGATTCCCGCCACTCGTTGGGATAAATGCTGTTACGCCAACTGTCAGAAATGTAGTCAAGTTTTAGTTCAGGCATTCAAGGTCAAACTGACAGTGACTCAGCCCACTGCCAAATTTTGCAATGACAGTTCCCAAGGAACTAACCCGCCCATTCCCAAATAATTCGCTGGTTAGGTCAAATTTGAGGGACCCAATTCTGGCTTTGTTTTCCCCCAAATTGACTACTATTTAATCAGTCACATCGCACTGAGAAAATTGTTGGTCAATTTTTTTTCCTAAATTTCCATAAAAATTCCTCCCAAAAATTAGTTTTTACATGTTAAAAATTAAGCCACAAAAATTAGAAGGTTTTCAATTCCTGCCCTTTGCACATCGTTAAAAATTAAGCTAATAACACGAAAACCTTACCTGACATAACCAGAAAAATTTGAGTCTCCGGAGGTGGAAAAACTTTCTTTGACCCTGTTTAGGTTTCATGTCATTTCTTTCTTTCAGGGTTAATGGCCATGTGCATCTGGTACTTTCTGGTATTTTTTTGTGCCTATATGAAATTCTGGCTCACTGGCAGATATTGGTGGAACTCTTTTCTGGTTCCATATTTGTCATATCAGCAGCAGTGCCTCAGGCATTCTGGTTTGCTGTTTGGATGCTCTGGCATCTGGGCTGGCAGGCCAGTCTAATTCTTACTTGCTGTCCGCCTGACATAATTGACCAACCATTTTTCTTAGCCATTTCTGCCTTTCTCACATGTATAGGCGCAGCAATGGTCCCTTCTTTCCAACTGAGCCAGGTTGTAAAGAAGATTATCTCTGACCACATTAGACCAACCACACTTGAGCCTCCAAAACCATACCCCATAGTTGCTGTGGCTATTTGCCCATTGGTTTCCCCAGATCCCACCACCATCTCTTTGGTATTTCTGGATTCATCCACAACTACCAAAAAGGAGAACTACGCTTACTTCTTAGTACCCATGAAGATTAGCGTTGGTTCTCATCACGTCTCCTTTGAGGCCCTGGTGGACACTGGAGCCACGGGAAATTTTATGAGTGTTGAATTGGTGCAACAATTAAAACTGGAAATGGATGCGTGCTCCTCAGTGATGGTGGCCTCATCTGCTTATCAGCCCTTATATGTTGTTCACTGACCGGTACCTTTTTCAATCCACCAGTTCAGCTTCTGTGATCGCTTTTGGCTATGCCAGACTTGGTGTTTCCGGTGATCTTAGGTGTGGGGTGGTGGCGTCAACAACATGTGAAAATTCATTTAGAGTCTAATATGTTGTCATTTACCAATGATCATTTGGAGGGAGAATTCCCTTTGATTGACACCCTCAAGAAGGTATAAGGTACTAGCTCTATCACTACCCTAGTCACTTCTGCGGGGCATTCCAGCTGATTTCCCCAAAAACTTAATGCACTATCGGAGAATCTTCAATATGGAAAAGGCGGATCATCTGCCTAAACACACCAGGTATGATTGTGTGTTTTGAACAACTGTGGAGTTGGTGAACATCAACTGTCCGTTGTATCCCCATACAGCGGAGGAAGAAGTTGCACTCAATACCTGGTTTTACAATATGTTGAAAAAAGGTTGGCTGTTCAAGGAAACCTCACCTGTCGCCTCCCCCATCGTCTTCACCAAAAAAGTGGATGGTTCTCTCCATCCCTGCATGGATTATGGCCATTTGAATAAAATAACAGTTACTGATCCCTACCCATTGCCTCTGGAGCAGACAATCAGTCAGGCAATCTCCAAATCCCGTGTGTTCTCTAAGCTGGATCTGGTGAACGCTTTCAACCAAATTTGGGTAATGGAAGGGCAGGAATGGTTAACAGCAATCTGGACAAAGCGCGGCATTTTCCAATTTTGGGTAATGCCTTTTGGGCTGAAGAATGCTCCCGCTATGTTTCAACAGATGATTGATAATGTACTGGGTGACCTCCAGTTCACCTGTGCTGTTGCATACATCGATGATATTCTGGTTCACTCCCCAACTCCCAAACAACATGCTATTGACTTGGAAGCAGTGGTGGTCGCCTTGCATAAGCAGGGTTGTTCCTCAAACCGTCCAAGTGTGAGTTTTATAAGGAGGAGGTCACTTTCCTTGGGAACCTGGTTCTTAAAGATGGTGTCGCAATCCCTCCCAATAAGTTGGATGCTATCCGGGAATGGCCAACTCTGACTACCCAGAAACAACTATGGAGTTTCTTGGGAACCATCATTTTCTTAAAAAAAAGTTCTCCCCCACACTCTCTCAGCTCGCCGCCCCACTCCACCCACTCACAGGGAAAAACGTACCTTTTCATTGGATGGACAAATGCCAACAGGCGTTCAAATTGATTAAAGAGGTGTTTGTATCCCCTCCCATTTTAAAACATGCCAATCCCACCAAGCCATATATCATTGCATGCAACGCGTCATCAGTAGCTGTCAGAGCAGTGTTGCTCCAGGAGCACGATGGTTTGGAACACCCAGTCACCTACTTTTCCTGAAAGTTTACCTCCACGGAGCAGTCTTGGGCTATTTATGACAAGGAGTTGGCAGCTGTTGCATGGGCCTTAACTCATTGGTGGTACCTGTTACAGGGTGCTCGACATGAATTAACAGTTTGCATGGATCACCAGGCCCTGTTGTACTTTTGTAAACCCCAAAAATTGGCACACCGGCAAGCCTGAACCTACTGGGACCTGTGCAGTTTCAATTTCAAATACAAATTTGTAAAAGGGGCACTAAATGTACTTCCCAATTTTCTCAGCCGCAGCCCCACCCACAGTTCAATGGATCTGGAGGAAGTGGACCTCGTTACTGTGATTCCTACCACCCAAATCTTGTCAATTGTTCCCCCTGTCATTTCTTCCATCGCTCTGGCCCCCAACGCTCCATTAGTTGCTCAGGTCTTAGCCAGTCAAATGGCCTGCCCTGAGGGCGTGGAGTTGATCAAGCAGTTATCTCACCAGAAGCATAAACACTCCCTATATTCACTGAAGGAGGGTCTTATTTATTTTAGATCTCGCGTTTGGGTTCCCCCTCTTTCTGAAATGAGGTATTTCGCGCCCATCACGACCCCCCCACAGTTGGTCACCCTGGTTCTAAGAAATGCATCAATTTGATCAAATGGACCTACAATTGGGCAGGTTTGACAAAAGAAGTTCCAGGCTGGATCGCCAATTGTGTTACTTGTGCCAGGGCCAAGTCAGATCGCTCTGGCAAAAATGGCCTCCTGCACCCCTTACAGCAGGCGGAGGGTCCATGGACATTGGTGTCCATGGATTTTATCATCAAGCTCCCCTGCTCTAATGGGTTCACAGCGGTGATGGTAGTGGTGGATCGCTTTACAAAATTCTCCCTTTTTATCCCCTGCACTTCCACGATTACATCCAAAGAAACTGCCCACCTTTTTGTACGCCATGTGTTTTTGATGTTTGGTCTCCCCCAGGAAATCATCAGCGACCATGGTTCCCAGTTCACCGCGTGGTTTTGGAGTGAACTCCTATCAATCCTGAAAATATCCCCCTGTCACTCCACGGCATATCATCCTCAGTCTGACAGCCAGACTGAGCGGGTCAATCAAGTTCTTGAACAGTACCTGCGTTGCTATGCTACAGCCACGCAGGATACTTGGGCCAATGATCTCCCCTCACCCAATTTGCATACAATAATGGCACCCACATCCACAGGGGTTTTCCCCTTACAAAGCAACGTTGGGTTATAATCCTTCATTTTCAGTCAGACTGTGCTTGCAGGCCAGAGGTTCAAGCTGCCGCGGACCACACTGCTCATATTAGATTGACTCAAGGCTTAGTGCAGGGAACACCTCACCAAAGCTATAGATGACTACAAGTGGTTCACAAATCGGAAGCATCTTCCAGGTCACAAGTTTATGAAGGGCTCTTACATTATGCTCACACCTGTCACTTAAAAATCCAGGCCCCTTCCCACAAATTCGCCAGCAAATGTTTGGGACCCCATTTGGTGGAGGAGGTATTGGGTAATGGGGCGTTCCAACTGAAGCTCCCCATGCATTGGAAGCAGCATCCCGTTTTCCATGTTTCCCAGCTGTTGCCCTTCAAGGGTGCAATTCCCATGGAACTGGAACTGATTATTGTTGATAATGAAGAGGAGGCTGAGGTAGAAGCTATCCTGGCATCCCAGAAATCCTGTCATTCTGTACAATATCTCATGGCCTGGAAAGGGTATCCAGCCTATGAAAACAGTTGGGTCAAGGCGCGCGATTGTGCGAATTGCATGGACCTGGTTGAAGCATTCCATTTATCCCACCCCCAAAGCTCCCGTCCCCCCCAAAAAGTCGCGACTATTATGGCAATCAAGTTACCCAAGGCGCACAAGAATGTGGCTCTCGTGCAGTTCCCCAGTGGTGGGGTCCTTCCTTTGGGAAAAGTAAAGGGTAATGTAAGTCCTGGGGAATGTTCCCTGGGTGTTGACTGGGCCATTTTCCTATTTCCGAGTAAAAAGGCACTGAAGAGGATGGCTGTACCCCTCGTTACTCAGGGCGATCTCGCTCACATAGTAGATGAGCGCTGGGTAACAGCTCTCCCACTTCAGATCCCATTCTCAGTACCCATACTACCCTCAGCAGAATTGTTATGAGGAATCAGTGAAATCTGTGCTGAGATCACCAAAATAAAATTGATTGTAACCAATTCAAGTGGCAATCTGCCCAATGCTTGGATTTTAAATGGTCAAAAAATATGAAGACTGATCTATTGGCTGGAATGCCTGACGGTTGCAATTCAATTAACATGATGATTGGAAAAATCTCTCCCTCCCAAATCTGTCAGGCATCACCCCAATGGACAGCTTACTGCTAACAAATCAGGTGTTGCGCCTGATGAAATGCCATAGACCAAACAAATGACCCAGCGACTGATCACGGGTGGGTTGGGCGTCCTGAACCCATTCCCAACCAAATGGGCTCACCCCTATGTGGGGTGGCCTTGGGGGATTCCCGCTGCCTGTCAGGCTAAACGCTGTCACACCAACTGTCAGAAATGTAGTCAAGTCTTGGTTCAGGCGTTTGAGGTCAAACTGACAGTGACTCAGCCCACCACTGAATTTTGCAATGATGGTTCCCAAGGAACTATCCCACCCATTCCCAAATAATTCGCTGGTTAGGTCAAATTTGAGGGACCTGATCCTAGCTTTGTTTACCCCCAAATTGACTACTATTTAATCAGTCACATTGCACTGAGAAAATTGTTGGTTGATTTTTCTTTCCTAAATTTTCATTAAAAATTCTTCCCAAAAATTAGTTTTTACATGTTAAAAATTAAGCCACCTTATCTGCTGACGTTCTTATACCCCTTGGGGTTAACGGCCATGTGCATCTGGTACTTTATTTTGTGCCTATATGAAATTCTGGCTCATTGACAGATATTGGTGGAACTCTTTTCTGGTTTCATATTTGTCATATCAGCAGCAGTGCCTCAGGCATTCTGGTTTGCTGTTTGGATGCTCTGGCATCTGGGCTGGCAGGCCAGTCTAATTCTTACTTGCTTTCCACCTGACACCAAGAAGGGAATGCTAGGGTTAGTATTCTGAAGTGAACTTCAGAATTGGCAGGCACACCTTATAAAGGCTGCTCTTGTCAGGAGAGTATCTGTGTCATGGAAACGGCAGAAGAAGTTTAGACCGGCCTGCCAGTCAGGGTGTGTAAGCATCCAGAAAACAAGCCAGAATGCCAGAGGCATTGCCGACCATATGACTTGATATGGAGCTGGGAAATAGGATACCACAAAATGGTGGCGGAATGTCAGGGTTAGGAGTATCCCAACAGCAAACCACACCAAATAGATTTTGGACCCAGGGGTTCTGCTAACAGGGGTGGAAACTACTGGGATAGTTACTGCGAGATTCTTGGTTGTTAAGACCATTTTGTTGGGGGTAAAAGAGAGGTGAATCTTCTCTTGTAGTTGGCAAACATAGGGCCATAAAATCCCTGTATATTGCTGCCAAAAGGTCATGAGAACTGGGTTGTAGAACCAAAAATTTTGGACTTGTCAAGCCCAATTGGTGATAGAGGGAATCATAGTAACCAAGAGAATTGGTAAGGCCCACCCAGAGTGCGGAGCGGCGGACCACCAGGCAAACACCATATGGAATGTGGTTGAAAGGAGGGAGATAAAAATTTGGGGTTTTTCAATAAAATTTTTATTTGGGAAATAAAGTAAGAAAAATTGACCAACAATCTTCTCAGTGCCATGCAACTGATTAAATAGTGGTTGATTGGTGAAAACATGGTTGGGATCCACAAATTTGGCCTAACTGACGAATTGGATGGTAGAGGGGGGCTTATTCTTTGGGAACCATCATCACAAAATTTGGCAGCGGGCCAAGTCTCTGTCAGTTTGACCTCAAATGTCTGGACCAGGGGTCAATTACATTTCTGACAGTTAGTAAGACGGCGTTTGGCCCAATGAGTGATGGGAATCCCCAGGGCCATCCAATATAGGGATGGTACCATTTGGTTGGGAACAGGTTCAGGATGGCCAACCCGCCCACGCTCAGTCAATTAACCGTTTGTTCAGTCAATAGAGGCCCACCGGTCACAACATCTGAATTACTATCAGAGGGTTTTGAACTCTCAGCGATGGCACCTGATATTTGTTCTGCTGATTTTGGGGTTGAATTGGAACCTCAGGTGATCCAGCTGATGTTTCATTCTTCATGCTTTTACAACCATTCAAATTTTGGCCATCAGCCCAATTGCCACCCAAATTGGATCCAAATGATTTCAGTTTGATAATCTTGGCACAGATTTCACTGATTCCCCGCAACAGTTCTGCTGAGGTGAGTGAGGAAATCAGGGGTGGTATCCAAAGCGGATGAGCTGTCACCCATCGCTCATCAACTATGTGGGCAAGATCGCCTTGGGTGATGAGGGGTACTGCCATCCTTTTCAGTTTTTTCTTACTTGGGAATGGAGTATAGCTTGATTGAGAGCCAAAGGACACTCCCCGAGACTTACAATCTGTAACTCTCCATTTCCCAGCATGTCAGTGCAGATTGTACAAGGCCAACACCAAGAAACCAGCCAATATAAGGGCAGCTGCTAGTGCCCCGCAGATGGTGCTGGAGCTGGAGCAGCTAACTATGAAAGTGGTTATCCACAGTGGGAAACCTTCAACGGAAATGATGGGGTGCTGGGTGGGAGCAGTAGGGAGCGGCACAGGTTGGAGGGAATCTGGGCGGCCCAACAGAGCACCAAAAGAAGGTCTTACTGTTATTAAGATCAACTGGTTAATATATTGTGAGACCTCCTTGAAGAGGTCTGCGCACAGGTTAACTGGAAATAACATAAAAATGTGCAAAAAATTGGGTTTTATTAAAATGGAAAGACAACCAACAAGGAATGTTGGTCAGAGGAAAATGTATTTATGCTTGGATGGGGAAATTGGGGTTATGCCACAGTGGGCCCAAGCAGCAACTCGCCAATAGGGTGATACTTCCATTCAAGTTAGTAAAATAGGCCAAAACCAACTTCACTTGAGTTATTGACTGAAGTTGGATTTGACCTGAGCGCGTTATTTCATAGCAGGAACAGGTTTTGAACCCTTGTTCCAAAACTAAGAACACCAAACCATCCACCTTAATTTGGTAAATAGTTCATTTTAATGCGAATGCCTTGCTGCAAGGCTGGGCCCTAGGTTCCTCCTCCAGGCCAACCTGAGCATACCTGGCCTGCACCCAGCGCTGGTCCACGGTATGCTTCAGGTCTGGAAGGGCCTGAAGTTTCACCTTTTGGGCTTTTTGGCACCCAGCCTTGTCTTTAGCATTTACACCCACAATAACATCATTAGTACATGATAGCCCTTTGGGGGCCTCACCCAAGTTATTGATTAGGCTCACACAAACCTAATCTACAACTCAGTTGAGGCACAACCCAGCACCCAAAATGACTGAGCCAAAAATATTTTTAAAAACAATTCAACTCATATTTAAAAATCCAAATCTGAGTCAAATGCAATAATCAAGATGAACTTGATTGTTACATTAAGAACCTTTAGGCCCATGGGGGTGCCAACTTTCAAGGATTTCAGCACAAATTTCCTCAATTCACCATGCTAATTTGGTGGAGGCAATTGTGGGGACAGATGGTGGAATCTTCAAAGGAATAGCTGTCATCCATTACTTGTCTACCACATGAGTGAGATCACCCTGTGAGATATGAGGGACAGTTGCCCTCCTTGAACCCTCTTTGTGAGGAATGGGAACACCACCCAGTATAAGCAGAGGGGGCACTCCCCCCAGACTTACAGCTGCTCCTCCCTCCAGTATCAGCTCAGCTGCAGCCACGCCTAATTTTTTGAGTGGGGCTTGATCCTCCCATCCACAAACTCAGCAAATTCTGGTGCTGCTTCAAAGCTGCAGCCAATTAAAAATCTAAAAATTATAAAAATTTGGTCATTTTACAGCAATCTGAGCTGATGGATAAAAAGTTTCAGCTGAGCTGCTATGGTTGACAGTTTGCAGCCAATCAGGTGCTGCCACCACTCCAATTCCTGTGGCTGGCCCCATGATGACTGATTTATATCCTTTCAAGTGCCTTGATTGGTTTAATGATAGCAACTGCCATTTAATTTGAAGCCATATTTCACTTTGGAGGAATCTTTTGTAAATCCTCATGATTCATACCCATGCCATTTATGACCTAAAAATATTTTCCTTTATATAAAACTATCAATAAAATAGCGTTGATACTGCAGCTGCCCCTGCTAACACCCTTTTCTGCCAGCAATTCCATGGGGTGATGGAGCCCCTTGTTGAGGGGATTCCCATTCTAAATTTCCTCATGAGTTTGATGAAGATGCCAATTACAAAATTGAGGAGCTCACATTTGCTGTGAGCTGTACCTGCATTGACATAGCAAAAACTTCAATGTTTGATCCCAACTATCCCAAAACCCACCAGCACATTAAGTTGTTTACTTGTGTGCCAGCTCCCATCACTTTTTTGTGGAGCATCAACTAGCTCAACATGTTGAGGCAATGGACACTGCAGGCCTCATTAATGAAGAAAACCCATAACTCTAAATCCTTATACCACATGCCACTGATGCTTCAATTCCTATGCTATCCACCATGGTCCACCAGCTAAAGCAGGCGCTGGACAAAAGTTTCCTTAAAGCTTCCTCACCATCTGATATGGCTTCCTAGGCTGATAGCATATGGGCTGTATTAGGAATTTTTATTATGTTAATCTCTTTGTTTGGCTTTTTGCAAATATAGATGCGTGGCTGCTCCCCCTTTTAGTTGGGTACCACTTTTGCTAAAAAAGGAATTTATGGCTTACTTACATATGGGTTATGTGTTCAATTGCCAACTTAAAGCTTTTTAAAACGCAAACTCAGCTGGTAGCTCAAATGTTATTACGTTGACCCCTGGTTGCTGAGAGAAGGTATTTGGTAGGCCCTATGCATTAAAATACTACTGGTTGCGTAATTTTTACTAATTTATGCAACTATACACCTATCATTTATAAATATAAATGATTTCTCATTAACCTGCCATTTATTAAATTGTAATGGACATATATAACAATACTATGATGCATAATTGCAATGAAAAATCAACTGTAACCCATGATATTGTCTTCAAATATCTAATCATTATTTATTACAACTTTCATTAAGCAAATTGATGTTCCATGGCCTCAAGTCAAGATAAAAATTTGATTCAAGAAAAAAATGAACCGATAAATTTGAATCGACGCTTATATAATACTAGATTTTATTCGAGGTGGGCCGACCTGGGGACGATACCGCACCGATTAGGGAAGTGAAGAAAATGGGAAAGGAGGATAAAACCCGGAAAACCTCCATGCGCGGCGTATGATAGGCCAGGAACTCCATGAACCGCCTTTGCTATTTGCTATCTCGGTTCGGGGCATTGGCGCGCAAAACCAACACAGTCAAAATCGTCCCCTACCCAAAGTCCATTACCGGGATCGAACTCGGGAGGCAGTGGTAGAGAGTCTATATTCTACCACTGGGGTATCCTCCCTTGGTAATCCTATATTAGTATTTATAAACCCGTGATTAAAATCTAATCTAAAAAACAATATTCGTAGGGCGATAAATATATATAACACAAAAATTATAAGAGACAACTTTTATGTTATTGAAGTATCTATTTTATACAGATTAGCATAATATATATTCTATGTTAAAGATTTATAGAACAGTTCGAAAAGTTTTAGGTTTGCGAAGATAAATCTATACATCCAGGTTTATTACTTCTCTTGTAGTCAAACATAATGGTTTAGTGATAGTTTGAATAAATTATAGCGATACTTTCTTCCCATCCACTTAGAGTTTAGCCTGTAATATCGCTGCTCACGGAAAACTAACGATCAGTTGTAGAGGTAATAGCCCTCAATTTATGAGTACCCTATTTCCAATTTCCAAAGTATAAATAAGCACTTCTACTCTGCAAACATTTGTTTAATTTTGATTCACTTAAAAATTGGAAACTACTTTACCCAACAATCTATGATCAATAAAAGATAAACATTAGATGTTCATCGTCCTGCTATAGTTATCTAACAACATATCAAAATTATTTAACTAGCTTTGTTTAAATACTTTTATCTTACCAATGCCTGGTCGGTAGGCTTGCATCTTACATGGATTAGCTTATTGCATAGGGTGGTCCGACTTTGAGCGGATTCACCAATTATGCCCAAAAGTAAACTAATTCTCAAACTATCTAATTTTTTTAGCTAAACTTAGATATTATAATCACAAAACATTTTAATATACTAAAAACATTTACAGAATAACATTTTTATTTGCAAAATACAGCCATCAATTGGGAACAGTTTAGTAAAACAAGTTTGAGAAACTAGTATGCAGGTTGCAAAAAATTATTAGCTAAGAAAAGGCAACATATATTTAATAGCAAGACTAATTTGGGTGAGGTAACAGGTCGTTTTTTTCGTAGCCTGGAATCTTATTAAAAAGTAGAAACATGGTATCAAAACATTACTCGTAAAAGTCAGATTTTAAGTAAGAAAATTTATATTTAATTAAACTCATGAATTAAAAAGTCAACAATGCTGGTTATTTCATACCAGCAAATAGAAAGTAAAATACATTGATGACTTCTTTATAAATAGTTACTTAGAGAATGCGCTAAAAACCAATCTGTAATATTTAAATCAAAAAGTAAAAATTAATCTAGTGTACCAAAGTTTACAAATAAAACTTAAAAAAACTAGGCAAACTTAAGCTATAACTAATACTTTGTGCCCAAGTTAACTAAAAATTGATTCAACTTAGACTAGTTAAAGTATTTTAGATCACCTGAGATGGTCAGAAGTGATACCAGAAACCTAAAAGAGTTTTTAGAAAATAATAAAAAGCAAAGCATTCACCCTCTATCTCATTTAGCTATAAAAAGCCGCACTTTTTTCGGCAAGCGGATCAAATATGTTTTGCTTAAAACAGGAATAAAATAGGAAAATCACTTCAATAACTTCACTTATTTTTTACTATTTTGAAAGAAAGGTGGGATCCGTTTGGAGTCTAGATAAAAGTTTGGCGTGCCAGTCTTTAAAAGTGGATAATGGAATATAAGTGTCTTGAAGACCATTTGAGGGTGGATCGACAAAAGAAGATACAAAGTTATAAAGGTTTTCAAGGACCCTTTGTACAACAGGCATCGTGACTGTATTAAGCTTGTTTACTGACAAAGCCATCTGATTTTGCTGATACTGTTGCTCTACTACATGAAGAGGTTCAATCGAAATTCCAAGGGTGACTTTTGCATCTAAACTTGAATCATCAACTTCAAAAGATCCTGTGGCCTGAGTCGAAAAACAGCACTTGGTTTATCATTGGAAAGTCTAGATTTAATCAATAGCGAGGCGAAATAAGTTAGTTTTATAAAAATAAAAGGTAAAAACTTACATGCTGGCGAATTGCCAAACTTTATTGGGCCACAAAAAATGAACGGTAGCACCAAACCCAACGTCAAACGGAACCGTCCCTAGCATGAATACTACAATATGGTTTATTGCCTTGGCATTTTTCTAACTCGAAAATATACTTGTTGGTGTCGACTTGTTGGAGGTTGGTTTGGACCTAGAAACAATAGTAGGGTTAGTCTTCAAAACCTTGTAGAAACTTTACAAGCCGACCAGCAACGATACAGCCGAACATGGTCTAAGTTTATTAACTGCAAAAAAATTAAAATTCAATGAAACTGCCTCCCTGTTTCCCATACAATATTGTAAACGGCAAATTTCAAATAATCCTGGTATCGTTGATGGGCTGATACGGTCGCCAGAACTATCCGATGGTAGAATCGAACTATTTCGAGCTATCCGACCCTCAGATCGAAGGAAGTATATGGTTCAAGAAAGGTATTTAGTAAAGTAAAAGCATTTCTTTCTAGTTTTTGATCATATAATAGCTTTTTTGTAATTTTTAAGACATTTTGTAAAAACGCTTTTACTCCAGATCAACAAGTATATGTACCAGAATGGAAAAGCAAGGTATTTGCATGGTAGTCTTTTAAATAAAATAGCTTTGAGGCTATTATTAATTGTGAATGTAGAAAATTTGAACATATATGACTGCACCACATTAGTGATCTTAATTTAGCGCCGTGTACGTGTAAATTGCAAGTGAAGGCCTGTAACTAGTGTCAATTCAGTAATGGACAGATTTTCTGATGGTTAAAATATTTTGACCTCTTGCGCTATAACGATGTGTATAGCACGTCATTATAGTGCAAGAGGTTAATAGAAATTATTCAAAGTAAAAACTTGTTTGGAGTTGCTCTGGGCGAGATGGTCACACGCTTCTGCTAATTACTCATTGTTGACCGGTAATTTTACACAGAAACTATCACGACTATTATTTTGTAATTGAAAATGGAAGTAAATCAAAACATTCTAAATAAACTACAATAAATTTTATTTATACTGAATGAAATGATATTAAAATTTGGACATATTTTTTGTATGACTTAATTTTTACTTTTAATTTTTTGTTTGATATCATATTGTTGACAGATGACGAGTTAACTCATCACCGGTCAACAATGTGTTAATTTATAGCGCAAGAGGTTAAAGGTGGGTCAATCTTGGGACAATATACCAACACCAAGAATTTTTCTAGCCAGTAGAGGTTTCAAACTTGTAACCGACAAAACCTGTACTAGAGTGGAAGCAGGAATTAACCCTACCAGGCTAACCACCCTTTCTGATGGTTAGTTATTCTTAATATGATAACTGATAAAAAAGCAACTAATACTCTAAACTGGCTTTCACATCTACGTATTCCAAAATATTTATGGACAGTTATTCAAACAACTCCAAAAGTAGAGCTGTCAGAAAAAGAGGTGATTAGAGTATTTATTTGTAAGTTACTTTATTATACAAAATATAATATAATTGTAAATATGATCAATTATCAGTTACCTAAGCAACACTTCACCAAGCATTCTGGTCATAGTATTATTATCTAAAAAGTATCTGATCTATGACATTAAACTAGTATATCTACAGAGTTGAATTAATTTTGATAAGCTTCAATTCTATTATCAAATGTTTTTTTGTAAATCATATCACTGATGTCAGGTAAACTGCTAATAAGAGTATGGTTGGGCTTCCAATCTGGGTGTGTGACAACCTAGTGGAATACCCAGAATGCCAGTGGCATAGCAGCCCTAGTGACTTGTAGGAGGGACACTCTATGGTTCCTGTGAGGGATGTAAAAGTTAAATAACATATCAAAGGCCCCATAGCAATCCAGATGACTTTGTTGGACAATTGGACATTTAACTAGTCAAGAAGAACGCCCCAGTGGCAAATGGTTCAAATATTACTAAAAATCCCCAGTTTAATTTTTGCCAAAATCATTTATTTTGGAGTAATAATTTTATTCCTAGCATTTGACTGAATAGCTCAGATTAAGTTGATGAGGTTACTTTTAATCTTGCAGCAGGATATGTGAACTGAAATGGAAGTTTGCCCATGCACTAACTTGAATTTAGTCTCTTTTCCACTTGGCATAACTTTCTGAGCAAAATTATACAGATTAAAAAGAAAAACTCATTTGCCTGCCATAGTTTTACTCTGATGTCCTTGGATTCCCCACCAGCTGCCCCAGTGTGGGGCAGCAGCAAAACTCCCCCATCATTTTCTGTCTAACAGGAAAATGCGCTCATACTGGCTCACCCAGTCATACCAAACCCCTGGGATGATTTGTTCTTCCCAAGGATCTTGATGCCCACCTCGCTCAAGTCCAAGAGGTTCCCCATTCCCCCTGGTGCTCCCCCGTAGCAACATGCATTTTGGCCTTAGAGTCAAATATGGAAAACTTTTCTCTACCACAACCAAGACATTATCAAAATGGCTCAGGCAGTGATGCATCCCACCACTTTTATAGACTTCTGCCCCTATAAGGGGTATTTTGATCTCAGCTTTACCTATGAAGCTAATGCCACTACTGTGGCAACTGTGCCTTTGGTTTTCCAGGGTACCCCTCTCCCCACAATTCAGACCCAGCTCCCAGCAGACACCACTTTGGTGGTTCAGTTCGCTGGTTTGCCCACCCACCTTCCCCCTGAGGTGCTCCACCAGGAGCTGATGGAAGGTTTGGCAGCCTATGGCTCCAACCCCATCTTGCAATTTGTGGTCCCAAATGGGGCCACACGCCTCGCTGGGCCTCAGGCATATGCCATGATTAGCCCTGAATCAAACAAAATTGCCCCATCAATTCCCCCTCATGCTGTTATCCCCTCTACCCCTGACCATCTATTCTGGGCCTGCATCAAGGGCAGGATGGACAATCTGTCCATCCTGTTTCAAGTTGGACCACTTGAAATGCAAGTGCCCATCCCATGCTGCTTCCAACGGCACTGATTTTTTGTCCACTGGCCTCCAATCTGCCACCCACCTTGTGCCAGCTTTAGTATGAGGTACAATCCTACTCCCCCTCCCCAAAAGCCTGATGCTGCAGCTGCACCTGCAGCCACCAATCAGCCTCCTTCTCACCCCAGTGCCACAAATGCTACATCCAATCAAGCACAGGATTGGACCCCAGTTTGATCCCATGCATCCTCCAACAAATTAACCAAACCTCAACCATATGCTGATTCCCCAATTCAATTCAACCAGAACCCATGGGAGTTCTTGGCTGAAATTGACAAATCAGGTAATTTCATTGAAGAATCATCTCTGCAAATTGAGAGGTTTTGTAATGCAGAATGGGATGCCAAATTATCCCCTCGTTTATATGCCCCACAGCCAAATTCCAAATCATTCTACAGCGACCACCAGATTGTAGTAGAAGCAGCTGCCACACCAGATTTTCATCCCCTCTGCAAAGCTGCTGCCAAATCAGTGGCAATGCTCACAGGAGGTATTCCACCTCCTGTTATCCCCATAAATCTTACTCCAAAAAGTAAGATTAATATGAATCAATTGCACAAAAATATCAACGATGCTATCCAGAACGTGGTAAAATTTAGCATGGAATCCTAAAGCTAAGATTACCTGAACCAATATTGCCACATTTATTAAATTACCAGATGCCCACATTAAAGCCAAAAAGCTTTAGCCAAATATATCACTGCCATTTTCATAGTTGGCAATTTCTTGGAAAAACAAATCACTAGAGATATAATGAACCATATGCCACTGATGCCCCAACGCCCTTGCTATCTGCCTTGACACGTACCCTACTCTGGGATGAGGAAGATGCTGCCAAAGATGAGACCCCCAATCCCCCTCCCCTTCCACCATGGAGGGATAAGCGGTCTCCGCTGCCCAACTGGTTGGCTGTTTCCTCCCTGTGTTTCATTCAATCTGCTCATTTGGGCGTTTTTTTTGAATCAATTAGTTATGTTATTTTTAGTTTTAGTATTAGTTCATTAATGTCCATCCCCTGGTTGGCTTACCTCAGTTAAATATAATAACTTGAAGTTAGTGTTACCCAATATGAGAAAACAACCCCTTTTTATAAACCTGAAGAAGGTTTTGGGGGATAAAAATATTTTACCCTCCAATTAAGAACTATGCAATCCTGTAATTGGCTGATAGAAAAATATTTTTAAGATAGATGATTGGATATTATATCAAGTCATTATCACATGGATTTATTATCCCCGCTTTGATCCAATGCTTAAAATAAGCCCTACTGAGGTGAAAATATTTTTAAGGGTTCTGATAGGATGTATTATCATTTATTAGATTTTGAGATACCATCTGCCTATTCCTAATTCTCTCACTCTCTCACCTTTAGTCTCCAAGTACCCTAAATACTAGGAGGCCTCATTTTAATAAAGTATTGCACGTTTTACCCTTCCAAAAGTGATAGTATTATCCATTTTTTAAATTTTAATTTTAAATCTATTTGTGGTCAAGTTTAACCCCAAAATTTCAATTAGCTGTCAGGAGTTTTATTACTCTAGCATCTGCTGTATTTGTTGAAATCCTATGCTAAGGCACCTGTGAGCAACAGAGTGCCAAGATTCCAACAAGTGGTGTTCACTACAGGGGGCCTGTACACCACAACCTTTTAAATAAAGTGATATATTTTAAGGTGAGTGGTCCTTCTAACCTCACAGTTAAAAATGAACCAAGGATAGATGCATTTGAACATCAACTAGCCAAAGTTTTGTCACTCCTTGCTAAACTTGAATGGCGTCCCTCTCCAGATCATCATAAGACCACTCCTGCTGTCCACTTTAACCCACACTTAAAGTCAAGTCTACCCTTTATGAAGGTAGGATTGCCTCATTTCTATACATCTATGAATCTGCTATGGAAGGGATTACTGATTACCATAAAATCAAGCACATTATCCTTTGCCTAAGTTGCATGTCCCAAGAAGTACTAGTTCCTCATATGGACACCCTTTGTACCTGGATAGAGGTTAAGGAAGTGCTTATTGATAAAACCTTCTTAAAGAAGAGTTTAAATATGAAAAAAGAAGGCCTTTTTGCGCATTAGAATACAAAAGGGAGAATCAGTTGCCACCTTTGTTGATTGAAACTGCAGTGAAGCTCATTATTATCAATGATCAAGATGTTAACGCTTGACGATGAAATTGCTTCCATTATGATTGGATTAGCTTCCCATTCTTCCTTGATGAGGCACATTGCTTCAGTAAACACACTTTCTGGAATATTCACAATATCAAGGAGGCTCTGCTAGAGGTGGTTGATGTCATTGTGATGGCAGATAAAGTTTATACTGGCTTGCCAGTTGGGATGCAAAAGCACCCAAAAGGCGAGCCAGAATGCCAGGGGCATTGCTGCTTGAACAATGTAAAAATTGGTGGGAGAGGATTAACAAAGATGTGCCGATAGGCTGCAAATATAATGAATATTCCAGCGAATAACCAAGCTGTTGCAGCCTCAAGATCAATGGGCTTGGGCGTCATGAGTTGCGATATCAGGGAAAACTTCATAGAGGCCTTGACACAAAAGGTAAATTGAACATAAAAAGAGTTAAAGTTAACAATATGACTGGAATGACCCAGTTAATACAAGGCCCATGGGGCCACATTGTAGATGTCACGGGGGTTTGGCAAAAGATTGAACTCAAATAAATAAATTTGGGTGCAGGAAGATTTTTTAATGAATTTTAAATAAAATAATCACCTGTTAGTTTTCTCAGTGTGTTAAAACTACTTACATAGAGGATCAATTTGAGGAATAGTTTAGGAAAGTGCAGGATTGGGACCCTTAAGATTTGGCCTAACCTGGCAAAATTTGAGTGAGTGGGGGGGAAACAAACTTGAATGAACTGACTTTGAAAGTATTAGCAGCAGGCTGAGTTTCTGTAAGTTCATCCATGGATTCCTGAATTGCCAATTTTCTTCAGTTTCACCAGCTGGAGTGACAGCATCTTGCCTGACGGGAAGCAGGAACCTCCCAAGGCCACACCATGTAGAGGTGGTCCCATGAGGTTGGGAACGGGTTCAGGATGGCAAACTCAGCCGCATCTAATCGCTCTGGCATCCATTTGGCCAAGCAAGGTATGTCAGACGTGGATTCTAATGCTTCTGGTGGGGGTTTTAAACTAGAAGCCAAATTTATCAATGGCCCAATGCCATTGGTGAGCTTTTCCAAAAGATTTGACTCTAAACGCTTTATTCTCCAAATGTACACGCCTGTTGGTCTTTGTTGCCAACTGTTTGGGGCTATCTGGCCTTGATGCCAAAGGCTTGTGGCCATCAACTTCATTTGAACCTTTTGCCCCATGTGAATTCCAAGACTAAAATAGCTTGACACATGTCCCCTTGATTTGTAGTATCGATTCATTTGAAGCTGATACTGGAATGAGTGGCGGGGTCCTTAAAGGGTAAGAGGTGACCCACCGCTCATCAACCACATGAGCAAGGTCACCCTGGGAGATAAGGGGGGCCAATGTCCTTCTTGGCCCCTTCTTGGATGGGAAAGGGAACACCCCCTATTCAATTGGAGAGGGCGCTCCCCCATACTTACAATTAATTTCCATAAACTTAAGACTATCTAGAAGGTGTTTAAACCCCAAATCTTTGCCATTTAAGGTATTATCACCTGTAGCACAGAGGAAGGAGTCCGCAATGACACCCATAGCTATTTTCATGCCCTTTCACATATCAAAACCTGCCACCAGGTGCAGCAAAAACCAGATTTCACTCCGTAGTGTGAGGCTAAGTTCAAGATCTCCAAGCCAGCCTACAAAGAGCTTAAGACAAAGCCCATTCAAGCTGAGACGCCTTCTCCCATTGCCAAAACGGTAGTTAAATGCACCAAGGGCATCTACTGCAACAAGGAAGGGTATTTTGATGATATGTGACATATGAATAAGCTGATGAACCTAATGTGTCTGACTCTGAATTCTCTCCTATCGCTCCTCTGACTTATATAGACAACCTCTCCAATGACAAATCTGAAGGGGTTATGAACGTTGGATATTATGTCCTAGGAGCCCCAGTTGAAGTAGAGATACAGGATCAGTTAAACCTTGAAGGAGTAAATAAGGCCATGATATTCAATGAAACCTATCTTAGCCAAGTTCTGGGGTGCCCTGGGTTATTGATACCACTAATGATGCCTACCAGTTCGTTTCCTTTTTTGATCTGACCTATTTGACAAGTTCATATTTTACAACCCATTAAAGATTATTATCACAATACAGCTTAAAACCCTTCCTCCACTTTCCTTCTTATGGAGGTTTCTCTCTACCCCTAACTTTCATGGAACGATAAACAAGGTAGAGATCATCATCAACAAGTTGCAGGTTATAGTAATCCTTTAGTTGATTCCCCAATTATTGTTATCTTCTCAAAAATTATCAAGAATATAAAGTTGGCACCAAATTTGGAATACTTCTAAGTGTATGGAACTGTGGGTCTTAATAATAATCGCGTTATTGGGGCATACTCATTGCCCATCAGAATTGGGAAGCTTTTCCTGCTGGCACCTGCTGTGGCCTTAGATAACAACAGTTATAAAATATGCTTATTTGCACTCAATTCATACTTTAGTATGACGGGATTATCAACATGAAACAGTGTTAACTCTCCCTTTTCAATTAAAGGTTCCATTGGTTCTAAACAATAAAGATTTCAGCAATAAGAAATATTCTTGCCTGGTTGAGTACTCTTCCTCTAAAATATCGCTGCATTATACAACGTCTGGGCAGAATACAATGAAGTTGCCCAAGTTGTTGGATGCATTAGAAGGCATTTGTTTTAAGCTAAGAAGAGATATTAATCAATTTTAAATGAACAATGGGTGATTGATACCAAGATTACTCGACAAATCCCCCAAACCTGCTTATTACACATAACAAACATTGATGGAGTAATTCCTTTAGAACCTTGAGTATTGCCTGTTACACTGGATCCTACCTATCAGCGACTTATCACTAACTTATTGGGAAATCCCAATAATAAGGACATTATATTGAGTAAGCATCAGGAGAAAGGAAAAGGTCTACTAATCCCATTATGGATGTTGACAAAATCCACAACATTGGTTCTATGTTAGATATGGGTGTTATAAATTTAGTGACCTTCCATAGATACGCCAACGGAGTTTGCACAGGGTTCATCCCACTGAGCAATCAGGGCCAACAATTTGACAATCAGTGCCCTCAAAACAACAAAATAAACTTCAAATAAATATGGAGCACTTGCTCCCACAACTACTTTATTTTATATAATTAATATCGCGGATTCTCCCTATTCCGCTGGTTCCTTTCTTACTTAACAACAACCCTCCTCTTAATCGCCCTTCTCGCTTATATCCCAGTGGCTTGGACAATACCACACTCATAGCTTTGGACTATTTGGTTCCACTGTTCCCCTCATTCTGACTGATTTTTTCTATTTTGCTATCACCCTAATTGTAGGCGATTTCATTTGTAATAATTGAATGTTAACATTGCCTTATTTTCAAGTGCTTGAATTGCCATTATCAGTTCGATTCCAACAAATTCTATACATTTTGCCATGATGACCTTGGGCTTATCGTCCAGTCATATCAGAATCGCGACATTACCCCCTCCTTGACTGGACGATAATGCTCCTATTGCTTGTATGGTCAGAGGAACTTCACTTGTACCCAGTTAATAATTTGACCCCCCACAGGTTCCTTAATGGTGTAGGCATCAACCCCAGTTTTCTCAATGATCTTGAATGGTCCACTCCATATGCTGGCGAGCTTGTTCCTTCTTCCAAACCCATGTTGGTCATGAAACAGGACCAATTCCCCTACCCCAAACTGTGGAAGACTGTGGCGTCTACATTGGTCAGCTGCATGATCCCAAATCTTCTTGGCAAGACTAGTAGAATATGCCTCAGTTTGGAGCTTGATCAGCGTGTTCATTAAAGAAGACAAATAGCAGTGGGGTTTGACTCCGCTGGTATCCTCAATGCAGGAGTAAAGCAATGCAGGCAGCGCTGGATGTCATCCATAGAGCAATTGAAATGGACTCTTACCAGTTGCTGAGTGGTAGCTGATATTGTATGCAAAGACAGCGGTGGATAAAAGGGTGCTCCAATCTGATAGCCGCTCATTTACAAGCTTGCGTAGAATATTTACCAAGGTCCCATTGACCCGTTCCACCATACCATTAGATTCAGGGTGGTAGGGGGTAGTTAAAACCCCGCGGATTGCCATGAGCTCGTTCAACTTGGCTAATATATGGGATGTGAAATTGGTTCCATTATCCATTAGGATAAATTGCGGGCAACCATGGCGCTGTATGACGCACTCCAGGATGAACTTGGCGGTAGTGACAGCCCCCAAATCCTTGATAGCCCTTGCTTCCACCCATCTCATCAAATGGTCAATGGCTACTATTATATATTTGGAGCGGTTTGCGCCAGTTGGCAGCGGCCCCACCACATCTATCAAAACTGTATGCCATGCGAACCAAGGCTTAACTAGCTGGTAGGTGGTCTTCCAGTGGTATGGTTTCTCCACTTGGCACTGATGGCAACAACCAACCATCTCAAGCACATCATAGTGCATACTTTCCCAATAGTAGCGGGGTCACAAGAACTCCAGCATCTTTTTTAACCCTCCATGACCTACCACTTTATGGGCATCCATTATTATTGCAGCTTGGGCAGAGGGTTTTGGGAAACTCAGCGTTGATTCCCCAATCCGCTTATATAATTCCCCATTGCGCAAGAAGGTATCCTGCCTAAGCCCATCTAACACTTTGATCACAGGTGGCAGCTCATCATGATATTTGCCCGCAATCATCTTTTCATACATGATGTCCGCCACATCTGCTGTAATGGCAACCGTGGGTAATTGGGAAAGACAATCCGCATTCTGATGCTTTGCCCCTGGCTGATGCATAATCTCAAAATCATATGCTTGGAGCTTCAAAGCCCATCACGCGAGCCACCCTTCAGGTTCCCACAGATTCTGTAGCCAGCGCAAAGAGGCATGATCCGTTACCACTTTGAATTTTACCCCATGGAGGTAGACCCAGAATTGTTTATATGCATAGATTACTGCTAAACACTCCCACTCAGTCATGGTGTAGTTCCATTCAGGGCCAGTTAAACTGCGGCTGCAATAGGCAATGGGGTGCTCCACACCATCATCATCTTTTTGGGACAACACAGGCCCCTACAGCAGAAAGCGAGGCATCCATTTGCACAATAAACTCTTTTTCAAAATTGGGGTATTGCAAAACAGGCGCGCTAGCCAACGCAGTTTGTAATACATCAAAAGCGGTTTGACATTGATCCATCCAGGTGAAGGCAGCGTTCTTCTTAAGTAGCTCAAAGAGTGGAGCCCCAATACAGCTGAAGTTGGGAATGAACCGCCAGTAGTAACTGACCATCCCCAAGAACACCTGGATATCCCGCTTATTACTTGGCTGAGTCATCTGGTGGATGGCTTCCACCTTGGCCGGCTGTGGACTTAGCCCTTTGGAGTCTACCACAAAGCTGAGGTATTCCAACTGTTCCTTGAAAAAGTGACACTTTTGGGGCTTAATCTTGATATTAGCTTCAGCTAGGCGGCGGAATACTTGCTCCAGGTGTCCAAGATGCTCTGTGAATGTTCGCAAAAATACATTGATATCATCAAGGTAGACAAGAACGCAAGACAGCTTTAAGTCACCCAAAATAGTGTCCATAGCCCGCTGGAATGTAGCTGGGGCGTTGCACAAACCCTGTGGCATACGTGTAGGCTGGAACAATCCCTTTGAGGTAATTATAGCGCACTTTTCTTGTTCCACCGCTGGCAACTCGATCTGCCAGTACCCTGATATCAAGTCCATGGCTGAGAAATACTTGGCCCCACCTAACTGATCTAAAGCATCATCAATTCACAGAAGCAGGTACAAATCTTTTTTCATAATGCTATTAAGCTTCTGATAATTGATTACTACCTGATTGGAGCCATCTTTCTTTTTTACAATGAGCACTGGAGATGCCCAGGGACTCTTCGATGGTTCCAACATTCCCTGTTCCACCAATGCATCTATTTCTGCTGACACAACTTCTTCCGCTGCCTTTGAATGATGGATAGGCCATGACCTGATAGGGGGATGGTCTCCTGTGTCCACCCAATGCACAACCCCACAAGCGCAACCCAAGTTGTGATCATCAGTTGCAAAGATACTGTGATACTTTTTGAACAGATTCATCACCCTGTCCTTCTGCTCCTCCGATAGACCAGTGAGCGCCTCCCAGGAATTACAGTCATTACGCCAAAGGGGTTTTTAAAGGCAAGCTGAGATCTTCCCAGGAACCAAAGTCATGTATATGGTGGACCTCATTGATTGGGATCAAATGCAGGTAAGCTACCACTTGGTGCCGCTGAACCTGCATCACTTCCTTCTGCAGATTTGCTACCAACACTTTTACTTCCCCTTGCCCAGGTAACAGTAACCCAGGAGCCACATGAGGTTCAAGTCATGATTGTTGATAGGGCCCCACAACCTCTCCATACAGACCACCCAGTATATCAATTTCAAGCTCAGTTCCAATTATGACCTGATGCCCAGAAGGGATAGTAAAAGCGTTTGCAGCTCGTAGCGGAATCCCTTTGTACTTGTAAATCTGTGTTGGGAGCATTCAAGTCTTCCACTTCATCCGCCAATATTTTACAGGTATCACACCATCGCTATAGGCGAGATTAATTTGACTAGAGCGGATTGGGTCATCTGGCACTCCCCTGGAAGTAAAATAGATGGGAATCCGTTGTCCCAGGATGTCTAGGGTCTCTTCCATCATGTCAACAACAGCCCCATAGTGTCGCATAAATGCAGTCCCAATCAGCAAATCATAGTGGCTATTTGGTAATACCACTGCCAGTGCCATAATAACAACAGATCCAAACCGCAAAGGAAGTGCGCTATACACTCCCTCAAAGACTGTGGTTTCCATTCCTGCGGTCCCATACACCATCCAGTGTTCTATGTCAGGTTTTAAAGCCAACTTTGCCACCAACTTAGTGGAGACAATGTTAACAGGAGCGCCCATGTCAATTATAGCTTGTACTCAGGATTTGGCTACCACCACATCACAGTAAGTGCACTCTGAGTAAGATGAAAGCCAGTTATTTACTATGTGTACATTCAGCGGTTCACGTTTTCCCAGAAAACCTATAATACCCAGCACCAACTTTAGGGTAGCCTGCTATAATAGTATCCACCAGAAAGGAGACCTCTACTTCTCGTAGAGACAACAGATCTGCAAATGGTTCTAGCTGGTCTGACAGGGTTTGGTCAAACATTTGGCAAGTGTAAGGCTTTGGCTGCTCCAGAAACCCTGGGTCAGCCATATTTTTGAATTGTGCTTGGGTCAGCACATTTACTCCCCCAACTGGCTGTTGGTAGAGGAATGTATCATCATACTGGGAGGCGTCTACTTCCTTCAATACAATAGATTCAGGTGAAACATATGACTTGAGATAGCAGAAGTAGAGAGTCTCATCTCTACTCTGCTCCGACTTTTTCCCTGATAAACTTGATCCTGTTGTACTCGAGGGATCTATCAATTGGAGCACCATCATACCATATGCCCAGTGCAACTGCAATTAAAGCAACTTACTCCATAGGGCCTGTCTGTGCTTAATTTAAGTTGGCCCACTTAGAAAGTTATTCTGAAGATGATCAGCATAACCAGACCCACATTGGTAGACTGCCTGCTGTTGAGCAGCATAGTTAAGGCTGAAGTGGTAGTTGGGCAGTTGTTTCTCAACAGTTATGGGATAGATGGTAAGTTGCAGGGAGTAGCCTGGTATGATCTGCATTGACTGGTTGCTTCCCTCCCTCTGGTTAGGAAGGCCCCGGCAACAGTGGGAATCCACTCAATATTGGGTGGAGGGAAGTTGTCAGATATACAGTGCAGAAACTGAACAATTTTAAGCAATGGCACATCTTCATCCAATAGTGAGGCCATAACGTTATGTAACTCATGGTATGGCTTTACAGCAGAAGTCATTGCAATACATACATCTGATTTGGATAAAATTCCAGCCCCAATTAACACATGAGCTTCCGCTGTAAACCGCTCAGCAAACGTGATTAGGGTCTCATTCCGTTGAAACTTGATGGTCAAAAATTTAGCCTTCCGCTGGGACATTTTTGCAGGTCCACTGAACAGCCACAGCACCGTCTCTTTGACTTCTTGATATGTGATAGAACTGCTGGAAAGGTAACAGATGACTTGATCAGCGCTTCCAACATCCAAGGTAGAAATCAACAGCTTTACTTTCTGGCGATCTGAGACACCTTCAGTTGCAATTTCAAAACGCTTAAAGAACCCAGGAATATTCCCATCTCAGTCAAATGGGGGCAGCTTGTTACAGCAAACCTCCTGGAGCAGCTCATCTTGTTTTTTCAGTACAGTGTCCAAAGTCAGTTTCAGTTCCGCATAGGCAACTGACCCAGAGTGATGAGTAAACTCTTTCTCAACTTGACGTTGATGTGACATAGCTGGCAACTGAGAGTTTATCATATATATTTGATCAATGGGCCCCTGTAGTGAGCACCACTGTTATAAATTTGGTGATCTTCCATAGATATGCCAACGGAGTTTGCACAGGGTGCAACCCACTGAGCAATCAGGGCCAACAATTTGATGATTGTTGCCCTCAAAACAACAGAATAAACTTCAAATAAATATGGAGCACCTGCTCCCACAACTTCTTTATTTTATATAATTAAAATCGCGGATTCTCCCTATTCCGCTAGTTCCTTATTACTTTAGCAACAACCCTCCTCTTAATCGCCCATCTCGCTTATATTCCAGCAGCTTGGATGATACCACGCTCATAGCTTTGGACTATTTGGTTCCACTGTTCCCCTCATTCTGACTGATTATTTTCTAATTCGCTATCGCCCTAATTGTAGGCGATTTCAATTTGTATTTGTCAAATGTCAACATAGCCTTATTTCGAAGTGCTTGAATTGCCATTACCAGTTCAATTCCAACAGATTCCATACATTTCACCATGATGACTTTGGCTTATCATCCAGTTATATCAGAATTGCAACAATGGGCTTAACTAAAACTTTTCTCTCTCGTTGCAATCACTTTTGCAACCCATTCAAATTTAAGTCTGAATCTAGTTTGATAATCTCACAGAGGAGATTAGTCTGCGCCCATGTCAGGGAGCAGTTGGGCAAGTAAGGTAAGAGGAGCAGGTGTTAGACCCGCAGCCTCAAACGTTTGAAAATTCCCTGGAGAAACTGGCAGAATAGATAAAAGTATAAAACTGGCGGTCACTATTTCCCCAGAAATCCTCACTTGACAAGCATGATGCAACCAGTACATCAATATGCCACACTCCCAACCACTCTCTTCGGTGGAATATGGAGTCCGTAAGTTCTGGACATCCAACAAACAGCTCTATGGGAAAAATTTTGTGGGGATGTGCACAGCTTTTTCCTGACCGCGGTGTATGTCACACCTCACTCCATGTCATGTGGTTGGCTGGACCTTGGTTTTGATAACAAGGAGGCAGCAGATGAAGCTGCTGTGGTGCATGTAGTGATTGACCTCCCCAAAGGGCAATGGGTCATCAAAACCAAATGCACCAGATGGACAAATCTAACCAAATTTTCACCACATTTGACTTTTTGCCTATTATGGTAAAACGTGCCATTTTGGAGCAACACCTGAAAGATGGTCTCACCATATACAGCGAAATACATTCTTTTGAAATGCAACACTTTACGCTGATGCCACACCTGTGCACTGGCAAAGCCATCGCAGTTCTGACCCCAACTGAGGAGATTGCAAAGGACCTAACCCAGATCCCACACTCCACATATATCAATACTGAAGGGCATACCACCCACCCTTTCCGGGTAACCATGGACAGCGTGCCCCCCATCTGCACCCACTGTGATGTGTTCAGCCATAAGGCACATGCATGCCCCACCAAGGAGGGCATCACATTCCAGGAGCATCCCTTGGAAGCCATGGCCAGCGGAGAGGTGCACTATGAACCAACTGCAAGCACCAAAGAGGCTTTCCTGTGGGGAGCACAAGGCTGCTACCTACTGGTAAAACCTATTTCCCCACAAGAGAAGAATAAGGCCAAGCAGGCCCAAAGGGCCACAGCCAAGGAAGTGGCCAAAGTCATCACCACTATCCCACACTCCCAATGCCAGGAGGACATCAAAACCTTTGCAGCAGAAGCAACTCAGGAATCCCTCAACCAATCAGATTGGGAAGCCCATGCCAATTGGGCCACCCAATATGAGGATCCGATGGGTGACTCAATCTCACCCAATCTTTCCAACCAAGCTCTGGTTGAAACTGACTTGGGGTCTAACCTATTTGAAATTTTTTTTTTCAACCTGATTGTTGGTGCACCAAACTCAACTGCACCACAAAAAATTTGTTTGACTTCAGGGAAACAAAAAGTGAAGGCAAAAGCCAATGCAACCTTTCTGCTAAAATTAACAAAACTACTGATAGCGTTGCTGCAAACACCCATGCTGCCGTGAAGGCCCATGGGGATCTAGAGGAGGCTAGTGAGCCCGGGTGCCCACCCCCCTTGCACCTAAGGTGTGATAGGGGAAACCTTCACTTTAGGGGTGTTGAATATTGCCAGACTCAAGGCCTCACTGTCCTGGGCTAGGAAACTGAGTTTTTTACAAAAAAATTTACCCGTGGATATCCTGGCCATCCAGGAGCCCCACTGTCTGCGAGGTTCCAAGGATGCTTGGAAAACCATGCTCCTCCCATTTCTATCCTTTTGGTCAGAGCACTGTGGGGTGCTAGTTTGGAAAAAGAATTTTTTCAAATTTTTATCATCAGAATCCTTCCTCAACGGCCAAGTCCTCGTTGTCACTTTTTTGTGGGCTGACATGCCGCATGCTATTGTCAACATCTACGCCCCAATCTGTGCACAAGAGCGTTGGGAATTTTTCTCATTGGTCAAATCCCTCCCGTTACCCCCTGACCCTTTTATAGTCAGTGACATGAACTGTTGGCTAAAACACCCACAGACCGTTGGCCTTCTTCCTCCCACGCCCCCCAGGGTCATGTAGAACTTCGTGTTCTAAAAGCCACCCTTGGGTTAATGGATGTGCTGCCATGGCAAGCCCTGCTGCTCGAAAACATGACGCGCCCCCACATCCACAACGGCCAATTAAGGTCCATGACCTGCATCAACCTTATCCTTTACGCTGGAAAAATTCCAACCCCACATTTCCCACTTCAAAACAACAAAAATTGAATTCTCTAACAACTGACTGGTTTTGATAACCTACCACCTTACCTGTCACAGTGGCTAAGGCCCCACATTGGTGCAAACTCCGCCCTCCCGAACTTGCATCACCAGGATTTTCCACTTGGGTGGGATCAGCAACTTTGGCAAAAGAGTTTGTTACACCGTTTTGCGTGGACCCCATCTCCACATGGTCAACCTTCAAAGAGGATACCATCCGCCACTCTCACCACCTCTTCTCCCAGCGCTCACGGGCCACATTGGCCATCATTTCGCGCGCTCTGGCAGAGTTGGCACACCTGGAGTCTAACATCCCAGCTACAGGCTACAGCCCTGCATGGGGCTGGAAGTGGGCGGAAGCAGCCACCCACCTCAACGCGCTTGAAAGGCAACACAAACATTGGGTTTGTGTCCAGTACAGGGCCAAACGCATTACAGAGGGCGACAAGTGCACCGCATATTTTTTTAATTTTTTTTTGAACCATGACAGAGCGTGGCCTGCACACAGGTGCAAAGATCGGATGATTCCATCGCGAAAATGCCAGCTGAAGTGGCAATCAAAATATAAAAGTATTACTCTGAGTTATACCAATCTGATCCAATTCAGCTAGCTGAAGTGGCGGAATTTTTTGACTGAACCCACATCCGCACAATTTCCCAATACCTGGAAATAATGAATTTGATTACTCTGAATGAACTATGGACAGCCATCCGCGGTGCACCAAATTGGAAATGCCCAGGCCCAGATGGCATTCCATATGAATTCTATAAAAAGTACTTCAAATATATATCCCCACTGCTGCTTGCCTCACTTAACCAGAGCCTTCTGGAAACGCGCCTCCTACCAGGAGGACAAGAGGACTTCATCGTCACACTCTTCAAGAAAGGGGACAAGCTAGACTTAGTTAACTGGCGCCCCATTTCTTTAACTAACACGGATACTAAAATGTTAACTAAAATCATGGCTAACCGTTTAGGAATTATAGCATCTGCCACCATCTCCCCAGAACAATTTGGTTTCATACCCAGAAGGTCGATTTGGGACAACGTGCACTCTGTGGCTAACGCATGCCAGTCCACAGCCTCTGGGGCACTTGTATTCTTGGATCAACAGAAGGCCTATGATAGAGTAAACTGGGAATACCTCAGGGCCTGCCTCCATCAATTCCGTCTACCCCCTCGCTTCATCAACTGGGTAATGCTGCTCACGGAATCTGAAACAATGGCAGTGCGTGGCCCTGGCTTCCTAACGGAAGTAGTCCGCCCTCAAAGGGGCTTACGCCAAGGGGACCCCCTCAGCCCACTCTTATACAACTTCAGCCTTGACCCACTACTTCGAAACGTAAATGCCCAACTCACTGGGGTCCATGTACTAGGCCAAGCCCCAGTCAAGATGATGGCGTTTGCAGACGACTGTGTGGTTGGGGTGTCTAATAATAAAGACGCACGTGCACTTAAAACTCTCATCCAGGAGTATTCCCGGGTAAGTAATGCTGCACTGAACGCTTCCAAAACTGAAATCATCCTCCTTGGTCGGTATCAAACCTGCTGGGCCCCAGCAACCAGTGCCCAGCCCAGCCCATCTGCTCGCACACGTGCTCGCCCTCCCAGCTCACCCCACACCGCCCCACTAGTGCTCCCCTTCGTGCCACGCCCTACCATAGGGCCAGTCCGCCATCTGGGCGTGTGGGTGGAGGCAGGCGGGTACACATCAGCAGTAATGGAGAGTCGTATTCTAGACAACATGATGAAGCGCATCGCCTCCCTCAGAGCCCATCCTACTTCCCTTACTGGCAGAGTTGAAAGCAAACTCTATGCTCCTCTCCAAAGTCTGGTTTGGGGCCCACGCCATCCCCTTCTCCCCAAGCTTTTTCAAATCCTTGTATGCCCTTCTGCAAGGATGGCTTTGGTCAGGCTTCCCACCACCAGTACAGCTAGAGGTCATGTTTGGCCCTCATCATCATGGTGGCATGGGCCTGCTTGACTTCAAAGCCCATGCTGCCAAGATCCTGGGCACCTGGATTGCGGCCATCACCGCCCCTATGCTCCCCTCCCAACACTGGTCCCACGCAGCCCGCTCCAACTTTCACCGTGCCTTGGGCCTTAACAATCCATCGAACCCTTACTCCTTGATGAAATAGCTGGTTTCACTAATTGGCCACAGGTCCTCACGGGACTAAAACCCACTACAAACGAATCCTCCTCTCCATGTGGAGCGCTGAGTGGAAAATTCATATTAGTGGTTACACAGCCCAGAGAGGCCGCCCCTCTCCTCAGTTCACACAAGAGGTACAGGGGCTACCCATCCAAGATGGCGTGATCCCCACATGACCCCATGTCCTATCCAGCGTGGACTACCTGGACATGATGGACATCCCTTACTCCATTGAGACTCAGAAGACTATTTGGAAATATGCACACCATCCTCTGTTGCAGCCTCAAATACGTTCCCATGTGTGGCGCTGCCTGAGGCGGGTGTACCATACGGCTGAGCGCTCTAACGCTTTACACTCATCCTGCGTCATGTGTGGCCAGTATGGAACGCTGTTCCACCGCATGGAGAAGTGTCCTACCTCTAGAGTGATATGGCGCGAAATTCAACGTCTGCTTGGCCAGGATCAAACACATCCCTTCAGTCTGTCAAGAGATATGTTTGCTTTATCAATGGCTTCCCCCTTCCACCCTCCCTCTGTGCTCTGGTGGTTGCAATCGCCATGTGGACCATCCACACGATTGTCTTGGATGCCATCACAGGCTCCACCCTCGCCCTCCCAGAAGCTGTCCACAGATTCCAGTCTCACATGGTGGACCACTTTCAGGCTTGGATATTTGGATACCTCCCACTGCATCACCGACAGCTGGTCTCCTCCTGGTTCCCAGTTTGGTTCATCAGATAAGACCCTTTCCTCCACACGTGTTCAATTGTGGCTATGGCCTCCTCACACGTTCCCTCCCCCTCCCCGTAGTGGTGTTCCCGCTGGCAACAAGAGATAGCTTCGCTTCTCTGGGGTGCCTTCCCTGTTTTAAGTTTTGTTTCTTTTGGGTCAAATTTGGAAGTTTCCGTCCCATGGTCGGCCTTCCTTGCAATAAATTTAAATTTAAATTTAAATTTAAAACAATGGGCTTACCTAATGACAAACCGTTATTTACTTTGCCTCACGTTACTATTTCAGATGAACTAACCCTGGATGAGCTTTTAGAAATTCATCTTTATAAGATACCTACAGTAAAACTTTTCTCTAAATCTGGTATTAATTATGGGCACATGAAAATATGGAGCCACACAATTGATGTTGGTGATGCTAATCCTAAATGATCTAAACCTAATCATAAGTCAAAGGTTGAAGAGCAACAAATGAGGAAAGAGCTCAAACAGTTACTAAACGCTGGGTTATCAGTACCTCCCCAAAGCCCATGGCGTCTCCTCTATTTCTTATTAAAAATAAAATGGAGGTCATCAGGTAGCTATGGACTACTAAATTGAATATCCTCACAAAATAGAATATTTATACTATCCCTCACATCAATGATGCTCTTGCACAACTCTCTGGCCCCAAATTTTTGTGTGATAAAGTGGGCAGTGGATACTGGCAAATGGACCTTTCACCATAAGATCAGGAGAGATGTGCTCTCATTTGCAGTGAAGTCTTATTTCAGACCACTTGGTTACCTCAAAGGTTGTGCAATGCATCTGCATCACTACAGCATGCGATGGATCATATCTTACAAGATCTTAAGCTAAGCTGTGTGATAGTCTATCTTGATGACATCACAGTTTTCTCTAAAACGGTAAATGAACATCTTACTCGCCTTAAAGACGTTTTTCAACGCCTTTGTGAGTCTAACATTAAGTTAAGATAATCAAAATGTACTTTTTTCCAAAAGAAATTAAATTTCCTTGGACGTTCTATCTCACAAGAAGAAATTCACCCTTACAAGATAAAGTTGAAGCAATATCAAAGATGCATCCACCTTAAAACCTTCAAGATATCCAGGTGTTTCTGGGCATGATGAGGAATTACCATCAATTCATCCTAAAGTTCACCCAGCTCAGTGACCACTCATTTGACTATTGGCTAAAAACACTACTTTTGGGGTGCTGAATAAAAGACCACGTTTGAGACACTAAAGAAATTTCTTCAAGAGCATCCTTGTAAGTCCCAGGGAACATCCTCTGGGCGTTGATTGGGCCATTTTTCTATTCCTGAGAAAGAAGTCACTGAAGAGGATGGTGGTGCCCCTTGTTACTCAGGGCAATCTCACTCACATAGTAGATGAGCGCTGGGTAACAGCTCTTCTGCTTCGGATTCCACCACCAGTACCCACACTCACCTCAGCAGATTGATACAGGGAATCAGCAAAATCTGCGCCAAGATTGTCAAATTGAAATCAATCAGAACTAATTCGAGTAGCAATCTGCCCAATGCTCATATCTCAAATGGTTGGAAAGGTATGAAGACTGATTTATTGGCTGGAATGCCTGATGGTTTCAATTTGATTATCATGCCAATTGAACAAATCACCTCTCTACCAAAGTCATTGGGGATCATCCTTGCCAGGCAGGCAAAAGCATCGGACATTATCAATGAGGGTTCAAATCCCCCTGCTGACAATTTGGGAATTTCAGCTGATGTGATGCCACTGAACAAATGGCCCAGCGACCAAGCGTGGGTGGGTTTGGTGTCCCAAACCCATTCCCAACCAAATGGTCCCACCTCTATGTGGGGTGGCCTTGGGGGATTCCCGCCACTTGTCAGGCCAAACTCCATCATGCCAACCATCAGAAATGTAGCCAAGCCTTGGTTTGGATGTTTGAGGTTGAACCAACTGTGACACGTCCCACCGCCAAATTTTGCAATGATGGTTCCCAGTGAACTAATCCGCCCATTCCTGAATAATTTGCCAGTTAGGTCAAAAATGAGGGTCCCAATCCCAGCTTGTCACTACCCCAATTTACCACTATTCAATCAGTTGCATTGCACTGAGAAAATTATTGGTCAATTTTCTTCCTTTCCTTTCAATAAAAGTTTGCCAAAAACCCATTCGATTTTTTATTGTATTGATCCTTCTGGCGGAATCCCTGATGGAGTTTCCCTGGTGGCCTGTCAGTCCATATACTGGATGGGCTCTAACAGTACTTATGGTCACTATGGCCCCCTCCATCGTTGATTGGATTCAGCGAGACAGATATTGCTGGCATTATAACCCTGTTATCATTAACTTACAACAACAGTACATGGGGGTCTTGTGGCCTTACATCCACCAACTGCAAGCGAGAATCCATCTCCTTGCCACCCCAGTTGAAATGGCCCCATACGCTGAGGACCTCATCAAGACTATCTCAGTAATCCCACCCCCTGCAGCAAGACCTCCTGGGTCAGGAGTGGTTTAGTGTGGTTCATTGCCGGGATCATACTTATCATGGTGCTGCACCAACAATTCATTTCCCAATGCCTGGCTCCATACAACGTCATTCAGTTGGCAATGCCTTTGGCATTCTGGCTTGCTTTTTGGGTGCTTACGCATCCCAACTGGCAGGCCAGTCTAAATTTCTTCTGCCATTTCCATGACATAATTGACCAACCATTGTTTCCAGCCACTTCTGCCTTGCTCTTCGAACTGGGCGCTGCAGTGGTTACCCTTTACCAAATGAATGTGAAATCAGTAGTTTGCTGTTTGTTGTTTGTTTGGTCACTTTCTGACTTTGGGAGAAGTATCCACTCTACCTTGGAAAATCTTCTTTAAACCACCCAAGCTGAGCGGATTGCGCTCCTCCTCCTCCCACTAGCCTGGAAGGAAGCTTGAGTGTCCCTTCCCAGGAGATAGCCAACTAAGTCCTTGACGCTCTTGATAAGGCGCAAATGCGCACAGCAATTGCACTTAATAACGCTTCCGCGTTATCTCATGACCAACAAGGGCTTGCGTTGTTAGATGCTGTGGACAGGGATTCCCACCGTTGGGTTAGAGGCCTTTTTCGCTCTTCCTCACAAACAGGAGACCCCACCCCACTGATGGCTGTTGTGTCAGCTGCCCTGAAACCTCCTGTGTCACAATAAGACCACCTATTCAGACTTCTCTATGCCATGGCCAAAGCCCCTAGCCTGGTTTCTTTGATTTCTACCTTCCATTAACTGGCCCCCGCATTGGGTCTCTCTACCAATATGCTTCAGGCAGTCTTTAGATCAACCTTGGATTTTGTTCCACTCATCATGAGGTCTGGTCCACCATCCAAGGATCAGTAGAACAAATATGTGCCACCGCGACCACCATTAATGCCTTCCACCGCCATGTTACCCATTATCAGAAGGGGAATTTTATGTTAGGATTACCCAACATAGACACAGATGACGCGCCTACCTCCAAACCAGTGGTAGATCTGGGTACTGATCCTGCCATAACCCCTGTGTCCGAGTTGGCTGATACAGAGTCACCTATAAATGAATCTGTTAAGGCCCAGACGGAGAAAGTTGTTTCCCCTGCCCTTGTACTCCCAATTTTTGCTCCAGTGAAAGCCCCCGACCTTACCCCCAATTTGCCAGTTATTTCTTCAGTTGCAAAAGAGTTGGTCAAATCTTTCAATAAACAACACTTCGCTTATTTCCTATTGCCTATGAAGATCAGTGTTGGCTTGCATCATGTCTCCTTTGAGGCCCTGGTGGATACCGGAGCTGTGGGGAACTTCATGAGTGTCGAGTTAGCTCAACAATTAGAACTGGAAATGGATGCAGGTCCCTCAGTGATGGTGGCCTCATCTGCTTCCCAGACCTTGTATGTCATTCACCAACAGGTACCTTTTTCAATTCACCAGTTCAGCTTCTGCAATCGTTTCTTAGCTATGCCAAACTTGGTGTTTCCAGTGATCTTAGGTATGGGGTGGTGGCGCCAACAACATGTGAAGATCCACTAGAGTCCAACATGTTGTCATTTACCAATGACCATTTGGAGGGAGAATTCCCTCTGATCGACACCCTCAAGAAGATACAAGGAACCAGCTCTATCACTACCCTGGTCACTTCTGCGGGCATCCTGGCTAATTTTCCAGAGAGTTTAATGCGCTATCAAAGAATCTACAACTCAAAAAAGGCAGATCACCTGCCTCTGCACACTAGGTTCAATTGTGGGTTTTAATTGACCATGGAGTTGGTGAACATCAACTGTCCGTTGTATCCCCATACAGCGGAGGAATAAATTGCACTCAACACCTGGTTGGATGATATGCTGAAAAGGGGTGGTTGTTCAAGGAGACCTCACCCATCGCCTCCCCCATCATCTTCACCAAAAAAGTGGATGGTTTTCTCCGTCCCTGCATGGATTACGGTCATTTAAATAAAACCACGGTTTCTGATACCTACCCCTTGCCTCTGGAGCAGACAATCAGTCAGGCAATCGCCAAATCCCGTGTGTTCTCTAAGCTGGATCTGGTGAACGCTTTTAACCAAATTTGGGGTAATGAAAGGGCAAGAATGGTTAACAGCGATCCAGATGAAGCGCGGCATCTTCCAATTCCGTGTAATGCCCTTTGGTCTAAAGAATGCTCCCGCTACATTTCAACGTATGATTGAAAATGTACTGGTGATCTCCGATTTACCTGTTCAGTTGTATACATCAATGATATCCTGGTTCACTCCCTGACTCCCAAACAACATGCTACTGATTTGGAAGCATTGGTGGCCGCCTTGCATAAGGCAAGCTTGTTCGTCAAGCCTTCCAAGTGCGAGTTTTATAAGGAAGAGCTACCTTCCTTGGGAACCTCATCCTTAAAGATGGTTATGCAATCCTTCCCAACAAGTTAGATGCGATCTGAGAATGGCCAACCCTGACTACCCAGAAGCAACTTTGGAGTTTCTTGGGAACCATCAAATCCTAAAAAAGTTTCCCCGGCACTTTCCCAGCTGGCTGCACCACTCCACCCCCTTACAGGGAAAAATGTACCATTTTTGTTGGATGCCCAAATGCCAACAGGAGTCCAAATCAATCAAGAGGTGTTTGTGTCTCCACCAATTTTGAAGCACGCCAATCCCAATAATCCGTATATTGTTGCATGTGACGCCTCATCAGTAGCAGTGGGAGTGGTGTTGCTTCAGGAGCACGATGGTTTAGAACACCTGGTCACTTTTTTTCAGGAAGTTTACCACCACGGAGCAGCCTTGGGCCATATATGAGAAGGAATTGGCAGCTGTTGCACGGGCATTAACTCATTGGAGGTATCTGTTTCAGGGTGCTCAACATGAATTAACGGTCCACACGGATCACCAGGCCCTTTTGTATTTTCTCAAACCCCAAAAATTGGCGCATTGGCAAGCCCAAACCTAATGGGACCTGTGCAGTTTTAACTTTATATACAAATTGTAAAAGGTGCGCTCAATGTACTTCCCGATTTTCTTAGCTGCAGCCCCTCCCACTGTTCCTCAGACCCAGAGGAAGTGGGTCTCATTACCATGATTCCTGCCACCCAAATCCTGTCAATTGTTCCCCCCATTGTTTCATCCATGGCTTTGGCTCCTGACGCCCCGCTAGTGGCTCAAGTTTTAGCCAGTCAAATGGCCTGCCCTGAGGGCGTGGAGTTGGTTGAGCAGTTGGCTCACCCAAGTCGTAACACTCCCTATACTCCTTAGAGAAGGGACTCATCTACTTTCAGTCTCGCATCTGAATTCCCCCTCCTTCCGAATGGAGGTATTCTGTACACATCACGATCCCCCCACGGTCAGACATCCCAGTAACAAAAAATGCATCAACTTGATCAAGTGCACCTTCAATTGGACAGGTCTGACAAAAGAGGTTCCGGCCTGGATTGCCAATTGCATTACTTGTGCCAGGGCCAAGTTGAATCGCTCTGGCAAAAATGGCCTCCTGCACCCCTTAAAGCAGGCGGAGGGCCCAGGGACATTGGTGTTCATGGACTTTATCATCAAACTCCCCTGTTCTAATGGGCTCACAGAGGTGATGGTAGTGGTGGATTGCTTCACGAAGTTTTCCCTTTTTATACCCTGTACTTCCACAATTATGTCAGAAGAAACTGCCCACCTTTTCATACGCCATGTGTTTTCAATGTTTGGTCTCCCACAGGAGATCATCAGTGACCGTGGCTCACAGTTCACCAAACGTAGTTTTGGAGTGAACTCCTACCAATCTTAAAAATATCCCCCTGTCACTCCACTGCATATAATCCCCAGTCCGATAGCCAGACTGAGCAGGTCAATCAAGTCCTTGAACAGTACTTGCGTTGCTATGCTGCAGCCATGCAAGATACCTGGGCCGATGACCTTCCTCTCACTCAATTTGCTTATAATAATGGGACACATGCGTCCACAGGGTTTTCTCCCTACAAAGCAACGTTGGGGTATAATCCTTCATTTTTGGTTGGGCCATGCTTGTGGCCTGAGGTTCAAGCTGCCGCGGACCGAGCTGCTCATATCAGATTGACTCAATCCTTAGTGCGGGAACACCTCACCAAAGCCATAGATGACCACAAGCGGTTTGTGGATCATAAGTGTCTTCCAGGTCACGATTTTACGGTGGGCTCCTACATTATGCTCGATACCCATCACTTAAGAATTCAGGCCCCTTCTTGTAAGTTTGCTAGTAGATGCTCAGGTCCCCATTTGGTGGAGGAGATATTGGGTAATGGGGCATTCCAGTTGAAGCTTCCTGCGCATTGGAAGCAGCATCCCGTTTTCCATGCTTCCCAGCTGTCACCCTTCAAAGGTGTGATCCCCACAGAACTGGAACCAATCATCATCAAAGATGGGGAAGAGGCTGAGGTAGAGGCTATCCTGGCATCCCAAAATCCTGACATTCCGTACAATATCTCGTGGCCTGGAAAGGGTATCTGGCCTATAAAAATAGTTGGGTCAAAGCGCACAATTGCGCGAACTGCATGAACTTGGTTGAAGCATTTCACATATCCCAACCTGAAAGCTCCCTTCCCCCCAAAAAAGTCACAATGATTATGGCAATCAAGTCACCCAAGGCGCACAATAATGTGGCTCTTGTGCAGTTTTCTGGTGGTGGGTTCCTTCCTTTGGAAAAACTAAAGGGTAATGTAAGTCCCGGGGAATGTCCTCTGGGCATTGATTGGACCATTTTTTCATTCCCAAGCAAGAAGTCACCAAAGAGGATGGCGGTACCCCTCATTACTCAGGGCAATCTCAATCACATAGTAGATGAGCGCTGGGTAACAGCTCTTCCACTTCGGATTCCACCCCCAGTACCCACACTCACCTCAGCAGAACTTTTACAGGGAATCAGCGAAATCTGCACTGAGATTGTCAAATTGAAATCAATTGGAACTAATTCGAGTGACAAACTGCCTGATGTTTGGATCTCAAATGGTCAGAAAGGTATAAAGACTGATTTATCAGCTGGAATGCCTGACAGTTTCAATTTGATTAACATGCTGATTGAACAAATCAACTTTCTATCAAAGTCATCAGGGATCATCCTTGCAGGGCAGGCAACAGCATTGGGCATCATCAATGAGGGTTCAAAGCCCCTTGCTGACAATTTGGGAATTTCAGCTGATGTGATGCCACTGAACAAATGGCCCAGCGACCAAGCGTGAGTGGGTTTGGTGTCCCAAACCCATTCCCAACCAAATGGACCCTCCCCTATGTGGGGTGGCCTTGGGGGATTCCCGCCGCTCGTTGGTCCAAACACCATCACACCAACTGTCAGAAATGTAGTTGAGCCTCAGTTTGGACGTTTGAGGTTAAACTGACAATGACTCGGCCCACCACCAAATTTTCGAGTTGGTTCCCAGGGAACTAATCCGCCCATTCCTGAATAATTTGCCAGTTAGGTCAAAAATGAGGGTCCCAATCCCAGCTTGTCACTACCCCAATTTACCACTATTCAATCAGTTGCATTGCACTGAGAAAATTATTGGTCAATTTTCTTCCTTTCCTTTCAATAAAATTTTTCCAAAAACCCATTCGATTTTTTTGTATTGATCCTTCTGGCGGCATCCCTGATGGAGTTTCCCTGGTGGCCTGTCAGTCCATATACCGGATGGGATCTACCAGTACTTATGGTCACTAAGGCCCCCTCCGTTGTTGATTGGATTCAATGTGTCAGATATTTCTGGCACTATAACCCTGCTATCATGAACTTCAACAACAGTACATGGGGATCTTGTGGCCTTACATCCACCAACTGCAAGTGAGAATCCATCTCCTTGCCTCCCCAGTCAAAATGACCCCATATGCTGATGAACTCATTGAAACTATTTTTGTGATTCCACCCCCTGCAGCAAGGCCCCCTGGGTCTGGGATGGGCTCATTCTGGTTCGTTATCAGGATCATACTCGCTGTTGTTCTACACCAACAATTTGTTGTTTTGCAATTCCCAGCTCCATACAACGTCATTTGGTTGGCAATGCCTCTGGCATCCTGGCTTGCTTTTTGGGTGCTTACGCATCTCAACTGGCAGGCTGATCTAAACTTCTTCTGCCATTTCCATGACAGTTCTATCCTATGTAACATAGACTATGGTAAACCTTTCATTTTGTTTATTAATAACTCTGATTATGCTGTTGGAGCCATTCTGCCCAATTTAATGAAAAAGGCATGGCACACTTTGTTTCCTATTCCAGAAAGCTGCTATCAAAAGCTGAACGCAACTATAGTGGCACAGAAAAGGAGTACCTTGCTGTATTACTTTCTATAAAACATTAACACCCCTTTTATATGGAACTACCTTCGCCATGGTTACCAACCAAGCCAATTTGAAATGGTTACAAAATATAAAGGATTCTACCAGACGGTTGGCTCATTATCCTTTAGGCTCTAACATTATAAATATGAAGATTGAACACTGAGTTGAAAATCACCACATGAATGTTGATAGATTACCTCAGTTGTCTGTCCTTCACTAAGCAATAGTAAAGAGGAGAGATTACATGACCTCCTTATGACCCATAAGGCCTGGGAAGTTAAGGATGAACCTGTCAAGAAAATGCTAGAGTGGCACTCCTGCAACACTAAAGTGGAGAGCGGGAAGTTATACAAGAAGGTAAGAGCAAATTTAGTTTCCCTATTGTTAACCTTCAGAACGGGTACCTGCTATCATGGAGGTTCACTTTACCCTTGAGAATGGCGGAGTGAGAAAAACCTATAAGTGGAATAAAGATTGTTAATATAGGGAGGGATTATGGAATCCATTATCATAGGTTTAGATGACTTCCTAACCTCCAAAAAGCAATACAGTCTCAAGAACAAAAATAAATAACAACCTATTACCCCTCAATAACCATTTCACACAATAATCTTATATGTGGCAGGTACTCTACCCCAGACTAACAGTGGGAATCAATATATACTAGTAGGAATTGATCTTTTTATAAATTGGGTTGAAGCTGTGGCTCTCCCAACCCAAACTGCAAAAGCTACCAAAACTTTCATCCACTAGAATATTTTCACTCGCCTGTGTTTCCCCAGGTACTACACTGTGATAATGGGAAAAATTTCACTTCCAGAGTGGTCAAGATTCTAGCTACCTCCATGGGAGCACAACGACTCTTTTTGGTCCCCTATGACTTTGAAAACTGGGAACTGTTGGATACTCAATTTCCTCCTTTAAGAAGAGCATTAACATTAAAATTTGAAGCTGTGTCTCTTTCCTGACTATAGATCGTTTCAGCTCCCCTAGGTTTCTTACATAGGATCCTTATATTGAAATCAATATTTGTTGTAAATAATCTTATAAAATATGCGGGTGATTGATAATAGTATGAAGACTAGTATCCAGTTGCGCGTTTCACAAAAAATATTTCTCCAGCTCAGGATTCTCCTTGGAACAGGTACAACAATCCTTCATCCAACTGGTGAAGTTAATCAAAGTTCCAGATAAAGGAGAATTCTTCTCCCTTCAAATACTCCTTTGGATTTGGCAACTTCTGGATAACAACAGAACTTAACCTACTGGAAGCAGTAAAGAAATTCTAAGGAAACTTCTACTCTTAGGACTTGACTCCTAATTACGGCTTATAGGTCCTCTCCTTGGACTTATCCAGCAATAATATTCAGTGGCCTTCTTGGTGAACTTCTATCCCTTCCTCTCTCTTGATGCAGGAGCTGCAGAGAAATTGACAGTAATATTTAGCCCCTGGGATATCTGATCCCTCTACTCTAATCCCAAGGGTAGTATAAAATACAACATGTGTTTAGTAAACTAAATATATATTATCTACAAGATTTTTGTTTTATCTGATAAATATTAAGAAATTATAGGTGATTTGCGCCCAACTCTTCTTATGGCGTCCAATTGGAAAAGGAAGCAATCACCTGAATTAACCCTTCACAAATTGCTCCAATAATAAATGAGGCTTCCGCTCATCCATCAGCATAGTTGAGATCCACCACTGATTAGATAAAAATCCGCTGTGGGTTGGATTTGGAGGTAGAGTGTCCCAACGCCCTCATCCAACCCCAGAGGAGTAACCCCATTAAGTTAGCAACCTGCTTAGGTCATAGGACTCTTTACTCATTATCAGCAGGTCATGTTGCCTAAAAGGTTAAACCACCAGTTGGCACCAAAAGCGTTGTCAAAGCCCAGCAACTACTAATATACCTTGAATCAATAGGTAACAAACTCTTATTGATTTCTACAAGTAATTTAATTATCAATACTAAAATTAACAACTTAGTTGTTTTTTTATTTTTGGAAATCATCCACAATGAAACATTAACAATTTAGTGCATCAAAAACTCAGCGTAATACTTAATGCTCATCAAGGCTAATTTGTCAAACAATAGTTATCATATGGAATGATAACACCCACATCTACTATCAGGATTTGTCCCCTAGCAGATAAGTAGACGATAATCAGATCAGGTGTGATAATATGGTCACATTCAAAATCCCAACAATAGCCCCTCTATGAACGTTACTATAGAAAGAGTGAATGGAACCTTGGTTTCCATATTACAAAAAATGGCAACTTCAGACCCCTACACTGGGATCAGTCCTTGCCTAGTGCCCTTAAGACATATCATATAAGTTATATCCAAATCCTAAAAATGTCTCCTGTTGGGATTTTTGCCCACCTTTCCAGCTTACTATATTACATGTTGGATCACTAGGTGATAAGTTCTACTGGCGAATGAATTGGATATTGGTTGACCCCAATTTTGGGTTAACGATGTTTGGGGATTTTGGGTAATTGCCAGGTTTGGATCAATTGGGATTCAATCCGGGTGAATGCTTAAGATCTTGTAAAGCAGAGTTGCCAACAAAATTGGGGCATCTGATAGTTGATCATTGATTAACTATCAGGTGTACCAATTGAGATTGGTCAGGTTTCATCAATGGCCCAATAAGAATTTAATTAGCAGTTGTGAGGCGAGTGATGCTGCCTGCAACTAGAGAATCAATCAGTTGGTCTGTGACCTGCCATAACGGGTAAAGAGTCCGATTACCTAAGCATTTTGCTAGCCAAATATGGTTGGTTTGGTGTGATTGAGCGGGAAACATTAGGGACACGTTTTCTGGCTCTTTCCGTTTTAGGTCTTGAGGATGTCCAATGGAGGAATCCTAACCTGATGTAGAAGACCATCGCTGATAGAGATGTTATAGGTAAGCCCAATGGTAACAGCTGCCATTTTATGGCTGAGGCGCCAAGTGAGGAGTTGGGCACCAAATTCCCTCTATAAATTTCCTAACAATTCATATAAATAAAAAAGATTCTTCCATTTGGGATATAAGCTCTATTAATTTTTTATTTTACCGAGGAAATCTGACCAGGGGAAAGACATTACCAAAAGAAAGAAACAAAAGAAAGAAACAACATGAAACCTGAACAGGGTCAACTCTTTCAAAGAAAGTTTTTCCACCTCCAGATCAGACTCAAACCTTTCTGGTTACGTCATGGGTAAGGTTTCGTGTTATTAGACCTACTAACCGCCAATAGCTTCCTTTGGCTGGCACCCTGATTGATGTGCAAAGGGTGGGAATCAAACCCGCAACCTTCAGGTTGGTAGCCATATGCCCTACCAACTCGCCTTCCACTCCCTTATAAGCTCTATTAATCTTCAGTTATTATTGTTGTAGTATATGATAATTGTGGAATCTTTTGTGTGTATAAAGAGTAAGGATTGGGGATTCTTAGAAGAGTAGCATACCTTAAATGTGAATCTCCGCAGACTTAGTGTGATGAGAAGAAAGGCTGGGAACCTCTGAATCTGAGAGTGGATTAAGTTCAGCCAGAACAGGGAAGAAGTCCCTATAGTCTAAATAATCAGTATACCGTGGATTACACAGGTCTAGCGTTGGACCATATTGAACTTATCTATTCAACTTAGGATAATAGTCATCATATTATTATCAATCACATATTAATTACTATTAAGCAACGTGAATCATGCACATACCAAACCTGTGCAGTTAACTTCAGGAAACTATTACTCTTTAACAATCTGTAAAGAACCCTGGATTTTAATCATTTGGTGCTACTACAGGGGGTAGTTGAGTAAGATATGCCAATACGATGTCATATAAGGATGAGTTGAAAAAACTTTGGATGGAATGAGCAAATGTCAACAAGAGCACCTTAAATTCAGCTGATCGTAAAGAATTCACTGCCTTGGAGGAGAAAGTAACTAAGATTGAGGAAGGATTAGAAGAGTGTTTAATTTTGGCAATGAGTTATTAGGGAAAATAACATCATTTAAGAAGTAAGAAGGAGATTTAGTTCAAGAAGGTTTATTTTTGAAGACTGAATGCAAAGCGGTTTGTGTTCAATTGCGTTCACTCAGCTCAGACGTGGAGCATCTAATGAAGCAAGTTGAAGAACTGAAGACTCAGAATTTTGAATGTGAACCCTATTCAGCGACTGACGCCAAAGAAAGGACCCCAAGAACTCCAGTTTGAAAGTCAACAATTCTTAGAAATATGCCAAATGCATTTGCTGCCATTCAGAGATGACCTCCAAAATAAACTCAAATCAGTTGGGTAGCCGAGCTGAGAGTGGCGGCTAGAGAAACTTTGGAGTAACTCAACGCCACGCCGAAATTACCCATTTTTCATTGGGACAACGCTCCTGCGTTCTTTTCATTGTTTGACATGACTATCTTCAGGTATGAGACAAAAATCTTTGATGGTGATGAGCTGTTTGGATAAAGACTATCAAAACTTGGTGTTAATTCATCTAGAGGGAGACAGCTGGTCTTACTCGAAGGCCAAGGCTGCAATAATGAAGGAGTTTGGAAGCCCCATGTTTATGTCAAAATGCAAACAAGAATATATGGGGATTTAAATTCAGAAAGACGAGACCTTAGCGACTTTTGCCAACTGATTCTACCAAGAATCACAGATTTTGGTTGTAGAAAAAGTATTTAACTATTTTGATGCATGTATTGCATTACAAGCAGCCCTTTGGCCTTGTTGCAATTTACATCAAATGATGCCTTCCTTGTTAGTAACTGAAATCACCACTTTGCAAATGGTGGATCACTTGAAGATACTATGAGCCACGTTAGAGGCCCCTAATCAAAGCTTCAAGTCATTTCAGTTCAAAATTTTATCCTAACAAGGTGACTGAAAGTGCTAAGGAGTCAAACAATTGACAGTGCTAGGAAACAAGCCCAAGGAGTTTAAATGGACAGGCAAGAGTAACATATGATGTCATCAGTGCAGAGGGATGGGGATTTCGCTGATCAGTGCTTTAGCAAGAAGCCTAAGGAGCAAATAAATGTGGTTCAGGAAAAGGAGGCCAAACCCACACAGGGTTGGGAAAAGGGCCTGAGGCCTAGATGGGGAACAGTCTAGAGCTTCGGTTAAAAGCGTTCCACATGATATCCAAAACGAGGATATTGACATAAGTTATGTCATTAATGATGACGCACAGGACCAACTTTATCAAGTAGTCGACTTAGACGTCATTGTGGTAACCAGAGCCAGAGCAAAAAGAATTGACCCTGAAATAATCAAGGCGGTTGCTCGCCCATATGCGTTTCAACTAGTGGACAAGCTTCAATACGCTGAGAATTTGGATGATCTGGATGAGGTCAAAGTAGATGAGGCGAATCTGTCAATCCCCCTAAGTGTGATGAAGAAATTATTTCGTGATATGTCAGCACAAATAATTTACAACCTCAATTTGGTGAATAACGCCGCTATACACACAGTAAATACCATTTTGCAATACTCTGAGTGTATGTATATTGATATACTGGTCAATCAAGTATGGGTGCAAGCAATTATTGAAGCGGGGCGCCAACTAATATTGTCTCAACCAGGCTGGTGAAGAAGATAAGAATCTTCCTGATTTGGAACATAATAAGGAATATGGAACCACCAGGATGGATACAATCATCTCCTGTGGAGCGTATAACGTTTTACCACTCAGATTTAGATCTTTAGTGGTATCCGCCCCAGCAATAGTTTTGGCCAACTAAAACTACAATATTCTAATCAGGACCAAGTTTCAAAGAAAATATGGTGATAAATGTAACTTTGAAGATAATACGTTGCTCATACTGGGTCATACACGACCTCTAGTTTATCAGAGAGATGGAGAAGTTCCGCTGACCAGGAGAAACAATTTCATCAATCTGATCTACAATGATGGCATTATTCCAATTTTCTATCAATAGGTTAGATGAAAGCAAAGAAAAATGTTGAAGGAAATCCTGGAAAATTGAGGAATTCTGCTACAAATCAAGAATTGAGGACCATAATACCAGGATTGCAGATCATAGTTGATATGGGATTGGCATTGGAGATAATTGAGCTGTTGTATGGAGAGGTTGGTAGCCCCTGGAAGAAGTCCAGAGTAGAGCCATGGGTGGATCCTAGAATAGTTATGCTGGGTCATGGAGAAATCTGAGTTCTTTTGGCAAATTTGAGTGAAAAACCAATGAAGATTAAGAATAAGATTGTCACTTTTATCCATCTGATCCTGATAATAAAATTGCAGAAATTCCATGTTTTTGGAACCCCTGATGAGATGGGATTGCTGGAAATGGTGGCTGAGAGCATCAATCTATCGGTTGACCAAGAGAAACTCGCTGATCTGACGGAAAGACAGCAGGAGGAGGTGCTCAAACTATTTAAAAAGTATCAAGAAAACTTTTCCCAGGATGATCGCAATTTGGGAGTGCAAAGAATGTCATCCAAAAAGTTGACATCGGGGAAAATTTACCCATAAGAATGAGACTTATCTGACGGTCAAAGGCTTCTGAAGCTGTAGTGGAAGAGGAAATCAGCAAACTAGTGAAGCATGGGCTCTTAGTTCCATTGTCAAGTCCTTGGGCGAGCCCTATCCTGATTGTGAAGAAGAAGGATGGCTCTAATTAGGTAGTGATCAATTTATTAGAAGCTGAATAAGATAACAAAAAAAGATTCATATCCCCTACCACAAATTGACAATGCATTAGATCGATTGGGATAAGTGAAATATTTCTCTGTGATGGATCTGATATTGGGATATTGGAAAATCGATTTTCCAAGTGAAGTTCAGGAGAAATGTGAAATCAGCACCGTGAAGGGATTATAGAAACAAACTTGGATGCCCCAAGGTCTTTTCAATGTGCCTGCGATGTTCCAGAGGTCTATGGGCGGCATATGGAAAGACTTAAATTTGTCATGCGTCCTGGTGTACTTGGATGACATAAATGTTTTTTATTAAGACCTTTACTGACCATTTACACTACTTGGAAGAAGACTTAAAGAGACTGTCTGCAGCTAACCTGAAGATTAAGACTAGGAAGTGCCACTTCTATAAGAAAGAGTTGAAATATCTGGGGTTAATCATCAACTCCAGTGGACTGCAGCCATAAACCTAGAAGATTGAGGCCATAGAGCGGATGGCCATTCTGAGAATTGTCCAAGATATCCAAGTTTTCCTTAGAATGATCAGATATTACTGAAGATTTATATGGGATTTTGTGAGAATCACTGATCCCCTTTTTCATTCGTTCAAGGATCCAAAAAAGAATACATTTGTAATGAAGAGGCCCAGAATTCTTTTGATGAGTTACGGAATTATCTGATAATTTTTCCAATTTTGAAATATCCATTTTTAATCGAATTATAGTACAGACTGATGCTTCTTAATGGCAATTGGCGCCATCCTGAGTCAAGTAGATGAGCTCAGGGATGAGCATCTGGTAGCTTATGTGAGATGGACGTTATCAGCAGCAGAACAGAATAACACCATTACTGTTCATGAATGCCTTGCGGTGATATACGCCTGTAAGCAGTTTTGGTGTATATTCACAGTACGCACTTTAAAGTGGTGATGGACCACTCCCCCTGCGTTGGCTGCATAACCTAAGAGAACCAGAAGGAAGTCTGGATCAACGGGCATTAAAGCTTTAAGCTTATGACTTTGAGATAGTTCATTGAGATGGAGCTTCTCATCAAAATGTGGACAGCTTATCAAGTTCACAAATGGTCCAAGTGTTATACCAACAAGCTGATGAGCTTTTTCAGAAAAATGGTCAGTGGAGAAATCAGGAACAAGCCTTCTGAGATTCAAGGTGCACTTCAGAAAACAATAGAAAACACTGTGACCAATGATGGACAAGTGTCTAAGGCAATCTACGGAAAATGACTATTATTCCCAAGACCATTAGAATAAATGGAAATCATTCAGGCTGCGCATAAGGTTGTTGGGCATGGAGGCCTGAGGAAGACAACTGGCCATATTTGCCAGTACTATTACTTGGAGTCTATCAACTAAGATGTGGCCAATTATCTGGCTTGCTGTGTGGAGTGCTTGTTGCAAAAGCCACAAAAAAGCACAACTGGATATCAACTGGTCCACCCTGGATTTGCCTGGAATACATTGGCCATTGATGTGATAGGATCACTAACTATGAGCACAGGGGGAGTCAAATATATAATAGTTGCAATTGACCATCTGACCAGATGGATTGAGATGAAGGCTCTGGCAAAAGTGGATGCTAAAAGTACCTCACGGTTTATCCTGGATAAATTTTATACCACCATGGATTCCCACTAGACTTTTTAAGTGACAATGGAACGAATTTCACATCCCATGTGATCCTGAGGTTAAATGAGATAATGGAGATCTGAGGAGTTGTGTCAGTACCCTACCAGCTGGAGATGAATGACTGGTAGAACGAGTAAATGGAACGCTGGCTGCAACTCTGAGAAAGCTGGTTGCTGGGAGAACTTCCACATGGGTAACATACCTCAGTTTGGTGACGTTTGCATATAACATCAGTCACCATATGGCAATAGAAAAAATGCCATTTGAGTTGCTGTATGGAATAAAGGCCATGTTACCACCAATTCTATATTTAGTAGTCAAACCAACATCTGGGATGAGCGCTGAGCAGTACTTACTATGACTTTCAAATATTCTGATCAAAATTCAGTTGTAAGCATTCAACATGACCTTGAAGAAAAAATCAAGGCCAAAAAACAGACAATAAAAACTGACTGGAATTATCCAAATATCACGTAGGTGATAAAATAGCCTATTGTGGCAAGCATAGCTTTAGAAGAAGAAACAAGTTAAATGTGCTATGGTCAGGTCCATTCAAAATTATTGCCAAGATGCCAATGTATGAATATTCCATCAAGAACCTCGTGGATGGAAGGATTGTTAATCAGGTCCATTCTAAGTATCTAAAGCATTGGATTTAAGAAAAAATAATAAAAGTGTTCCTAAAGGACCGCTGAACCATTAAATAGTTCTGCCCTGACATTTTAGGTTAAGTCCTAAAAAGGACTGCTGAACCATTATAAATGGTTAAGTCTTAAAAAATAAGACCTCTGAACCAAGAAAACTAGTAGGTCATAGTATACCTAGGAACCAGTTGGGGGAATAATAAATAAAAAGATGGTCCACTGAGCCAAGTGAAGGTCATCTCCCATATAAAAAAGAAGAAAAATAAAATATTGATAAAAATATAAGAATATATATGTAAACATAAAAATATTATTTTATAGTTTTTTATTAATTGTTACTGACTCAGGGATGATTCTGCTTATGTCGCCTCTTGAGGGAGGGGGTTGTATAACAGCAGGATTAAACAAACCATCAAAAGCTATTTGAGATCAAATTCTAGTGAGGGCTAGACCTACACAAAGCCAGGTTTGTTGAGCAGAGGCTGAACCCTGAGAGAATGTGACAAGGGGAAGAGAAATTGAGATGTTGGTACTTGCTATTTGCAATACCCCAGATTGGGGAGGGAAGCAACAGAACAAGAAGAGGCAGTCAGCAAATAACCCCAAGTAATCCTGATATGGCACTGTAGTTGGAAGATTAGTCTTGAGCGCTTATTGACAGGCTTTTTCAAGAACGTTGGAAATGTGATCTGGCATTGAGCAAGGGACACTAGGTGGTGGTTGCCAAATCATGCCCTGATCAGAGCCATAAGGGAGATATCAATGCAAAGCGCCAGAAAAAAGGTAGTTATTCAAGGAGCATATGGCATCCTGAAGATGATGCCTATGAGCTTCTTGGATTTAAAAGCAGAATGAACTATGGAGCTCAGGGAAGGTGGAAGCTTTGTGGTCCAACTTCAAAGAACTTGGCCCGCAAAACGAAGGGCAATACTGCAACGCCTCAATATAAGATACTTGTAAGAGATTGAGGGGTTCAGAGCTATGGAAAGAGCCTCAGCTACTCGGTTTCTTAATTATGTGTAGGGGAGCTCAAAATTTTCATGATTTCCAATAGCTAGTTCAGTTGAAAGAATAGCTGGTTTTTAATATTGGCCAAGTTGAAAAAGAAACTCAGGAAGCAAGTCAGATCCAGCACTAATGACTGACTAATATCAGATGGCATCTCTTCAGGAGGCTTGACAATAGTAGTAGGATTATCCGCAAAAGAAGCTGAATCTATGAGAATATTGAAGATCAATTTGGGAACTAATGGAAGAGGGAGAATTGGCTGAGTCATTCAAGATGTTAGCTACTCTGCTTAATTGGGGTCAAATACCTTTTCTGGTAGTTCAGTGGAAGGACTACCTATGTATACATGACTTGGAGTATGAGTCCTAGGGGGATCATAGAAGAGAATTCTTTTTGCAGAATGACTCATCAATCAGAAGAGCCAGGCATCTTCATCAGAAAGATTGTCAATATATTGCTGGTACTGAAAATTTAGATTTCATATGAGCTTGATAAGGGGGATGTCTGACATTTTATAATGATCAACATTATTCACTTTAGTATTAATTAAGCTCAAATTATGGAAAAAGTAATCTCAAAATTAATGAGATAAGCTTTTCACAAAAAAAGTAAAAATGGTATGAGTAAAAAAATAAAGAGAATATAACAAGAGCAAATATTATTTGATCATTCTTAATTTTGCCATGAGACAGACATCACAGTAGTGACCTCCTGTCAAGGATGAGGAGGAGATCTGGAAATCAAGGACGCTGGACCAAGATTATGATTATGACAATGGGTCGTATGCCCTGATGGGGGGAACTGGCTTTTCAGGACTAACATTGTCACAAGTAAATTGACTAGAATGTCACAACAGTGGGTTGTGAGGACCGCTCTCTGAGGAGGTGGTAGTAAGAAAGAAAAGGAAGAGAGACCGCATGCTGAAGGTTGTCCTGAACAGCGTTTAGTAAAGATCAGCTGTGCTCTGCTGGAAACTAAGAAATACTTAACCTGGTCCAAGGTGGCATTCTCCCATCCTGATCCTATTCTCGCTAGAAATCTAGGCAAGAGGGGGATGTGTTGGGATTTTTGACCACCTTTCCAGCTTCCTAGGTTATCTGTTGGATCACTAGGGGATAAGTCCTGCTGGCAAATGAATTGGATATCAGTTGACCCCAATTTTCGGGTTAACGATGTTTGGGGATTTTGGGTAATTCTTAAGGTTTGGATCAATTGGGAATCAATCTGGGTGAATGCTTAAGATCTTGTAAAGCAGAGTTGCCAACAAAATTGGGGCATCTGATAGTTGATCATTGATTAACTATCAGGTGTACCAATTGGGATTGGTCAGGTTTCATCAATGGCCCAATAAGAATTTAATTAGCAGTTGTGAGGCGAGTGATGCCGCCTGCAACTAGAGAATCAATCAGTTGGTCTGTGACCTGCCATAATGGGTAAAGAGTCCGATTACCTAAGCATTTTGCTAGCCAAATATGGTTGGTTTGGTGTGATTGAGCGGGAAACATTAGGGACACGTTTTCTGGCTCTTTCCGTTTTAGGTCTTGAGGATGTCCAACGGAGGAATCCTAACCTGATGGAGAAGACCATCGCTGATAGAGATGTTATAGGGAAGTTCAATGGCAACAGCTGCCATTTCATGGCTGAGGCGCCAAGTGAGGAGTTAGGCACCAAATTCCCTCTATAAATTTCCTAACAATTCATATAAATAAAAAAGATTCTTCCATTTGGGATATAAGATCTAATAATCTTCAGTTATTATTGTTGTAGTATACTATAATTGTGGACTCTTTTGTGTGTATAAAGAGTAAGGATTGGGGATTCTTAGAAGAGAAGCTGAGCTTAAACGTGAATCTCCGCAGACTCAGTGTGATGAGAAGAAAGTCTGAGAACCTCTGAATCTGAGAGTGGATTAGGCTCATCCAAAACAGGGAAGAAGTCCTTATAGTTAATTAGTATTTTTGTGAATTACTAAAGGTCTAGCGTTGGAACATGTCAGGCTTATCTATTCAACTATGGATAATAGTCCTCATACTATTATCAATCACATATCAATTACTATTAAGCAACGTGTATCATGCACATACCAAACCTGTGCAGTTAACTTCTGGGAACTATCAGTCTTTAACAATCAGTGAATAACTCAATATTAACATCTTCTTTTTGCATTCTATATGGTCAGGAACCTGAAGTACCCTCTCTTTTAGCTAAAGATGTCATTTCTGTTAGGAATAATTTGAACAGGTCAGGAAGAGGTTTGCTCAACACATCAATAAGTTATAACCTGATGCCATGACCAACTTAGCTAAAACCATTACTAAAGAGGGCATGGAAGTCAATGAGCTCATACCACCTTTACCCTCTTTTTCAAATATCAGACTTAGTTCTATACTACTATTATTGTACCTTAAATCTGGGAACGGATGGCTTCTTAACTACACCCTGTAGTGAGTAACCATTGTTAAAATTGGGACTTTGGCACTTTATTCATCTTTTAGAATGAGCACCAAAGGTTAATTGTTTGGGATCCATTTACTCTTTTCTGATAGTAACTCACTTCAGTTCCCTTGTTCAACTGCACAGATTCCTTATTCTGCATTGTTTGATTTGTTGGTAATAAATCATATTGGGAAGTAATTTTATTTAACCAAGGTAAGCCGACCAGGGGACAGACATTACCGAATATATGTGAAACTAAGAGAACAACTAACAAATATAAAATTAGGCACCCCAGGGTACTCAAGTTACCCCTGTTGCCAGCGGGACTGCCAGTTATGGGGGTTGGTGCACTACTCCGAGGGGGTTTCCCTGCTATGGAGCAGGTGTGAAGGAAAGGGTCTGTGTGGAGGAACCATAGTGGGAATCATGATTCTATGAGCGCTTTTTGTCTTGGTCTCATATATCCATAGAGCCAGTCTTGGAAGTGCTCTAGTAAGTGGACATGGAATCTGTTAATAATCCCATGAATGATTGGGACCGTGCCCTTGAACGCATCTAATGCAATTGTGTGTATTGTCCACATTGCAATGGGTATTATTAGGGAGCGGAGGGTAGATGGGATTGGTGACTCAATCTGGAGCGCAAAGATACTTTTTGATATCAAGAATTCCTGTTCGTTTTGAATCTTGAGCAGGCGTGCGACTTCCTTCCATATAGCTTTGGTTGGGGGCATGTTTTTAGGCGTTGATGTAGGGATCCCTCCCCTCCACATAATGCACATGTTTTGTGGAGGGAGTTGGAGCGATCCGCCATCCTATAGGTCCTTCTCAAACAGCGCCAGGTTTTTCTCTTATCCTTGGCTGTAGGAGTGGGTGGTGTGCCATTTTCCACATTGCTTTCTGTGTGGTTAAATCATAGGGAATGTCCAGCATATCTAGGTATTCTATCCTAGCTATGCTTGGGGGTTGTTGCGAGCATATCCCTCTGGGGGTGGTTTTCTGGGTTTCTTAATTTGAATTGGGGGCTGGGTCGTCCCCTTCCCTGTATAGTACCATGTTCTCTATGGTCCATCCCATAAGGCAGATAGTTCTGAGGATATGTTTGAAATGAGGGGAGGTTCCATGCGGACCTGTTGCAGTAGGGTGCTTGGCAAGGTATGAAAGTAGTCTGGGTGGACTATGTGGGTTGGTTAATTTGAGCGCCTGTGAAAAGTTAGTCCTTGCTGCTCTGGACCAATGTTGTTGCGGGAGGTCTGGAGCAAGGATTTCCTTTATTCAGGCACCTAGGATGTGATTGGCATGGCTCTCAAAATCTATTAGTCCCATACCTCCGCTTGAGCGTGGACCAAATAGTGTTTCCATCTGAATAGGAGGGTGAGAGCCAGGCCACAGCCAGCCCTGGATAAGCGCGCGAATTGAGGTTATAAAGGTAGGTGAGAAGGCTATCGCATGGGCCTGGTACCACAGTATTGGGAGGATGAGCGAGTTAGCAACTGTAACTCATCCTGTTAGTCCTGGGGTTCTTCCCTTGAGGGAGGCTACGCGTTTGGATACCCGTTGTAGTAGGTTACTTTCCATTGTCTCGTTAGCATATCCCCCTGATTCTAGCCAGATTCCAAGGTGTCAGACATGAGTGGTGGTGGGAGGTGTTGCAAAGGGTAAAATAATTGGGTTTTTTCTTCGCGTGTTGATATGAGGTTCTGATGTTGTGGACCAATTGTTTTTGTATTTGCCTAAGAGGATGATTTCTGCCTTCCTTTTGTTGAGCGATGAATTGCTCACCTTGGAGTATTCCTCTAGAGTGTGTTCCAGCTGTTGGGCATCTTCATTGTTTGCTATACCTGCTACGCAGTCATCTGTAAAGGCCAGTCTCTTGACTGTTGGTTGTCCTTGTGCAGTTATCCCCATAAGACGTGAGTCAGTTACTCGGAGGAGTGGGTCAAAGCTGAAATTGTATAGCAGTGGGCTGAGGGGATCTGCCTTGTTTGAGCCCTCTGTGTGGTTAAATCTTGTTTGTTAGGAATCCAGGGCCGCATACAGCCATGGTTGCAGATTCTGTTAGGAGCATCGCCCATTTTATGAATCTTGGTGGGAGTTTGAAGGCATGTAGACATTCTTTTAGGTATGGCCAGCTAACACGGTCATACGCCTTTTCCTGATCCAATAAGACCAGGGCACCAGTTGCTTTGGATTGACAAATGTTTGCAACAGGGTGTATGTTGTTCCAGATTGAACGCCCTGGTATAAACCCAAACTGGTTGGGTGATAGGACGTCAGATGCAATTGCGCCTAATCTAGCTGCTAAAATTTTTGTTAGAATTTTTGTGTCAGTGTTGGAGAGTGCAATTAGGCGCCAGTTAGCCAGGTCCAACTTGTCACCCTTTTTATACAAGGTTATAACGTAGGATTCATGGCCTCCTGGTAATAGGCGTGTTTTCAACAAACTCTGGTTCATTGACGCCAATAGGAGGGGAGCAATTTGTTGAAAATATTTTTTTTAAAATTCTTAGGGTATCCCATCAGGCCCTGGGCATTTCCTACGTGGTGCACCGCTAATTGTTTCCCAAAGCTCCTCCCATGTAATAAGGGATAGTATATTGTAATTTGGTGGTGTACTTAATATCTTGGAAGTTTGAATGTTTTCTTTAATTTTTTGTGGATCTATTGGCATATCGCGATATATTTTGATGTAATAGTGGTGTACTTCCGCCTTGACCTCCTCAGGGTCAGTTTCCACGGGAGTGGAATTGGTGGAAAAAGTATGTTGAACAGGTTTCACCTTCCTTTATGAAATTACCTTTATTCGATACTTTGATTCTGTGTTGGTGTTCAAAGATGAGATTGTTAAGTCAGGCTGAAATTTCTGCCCATTTGCGTCCCCAGTTAGGGGCTATAGCCAGACCTTGGAGTATTTATTTCCAGGTGGTCTAGTTCTGCCAAGGTACGCTTGATTGTGGCTGTGTCCGCGGTGTACTTGCGTGATGCAATATGTCAGGTTTTGTTGATTAAATCTTTCTTGAAATTTTACCATGTTCTGATGGGATCTGAAGTGAATGGAGCTGTGAATTCTGGGTTTGTAGCCTTGTTTTCAACCTAGTCAGATATCTCAGGCAATTTTATATTTTCTGGGTGAAGCTTTCTCCAAGGTGACACCTGTTTGTGGGATTGGGTTGGCACTAACTGCACCGTAACTAATTGGTGATCAAAAAATTGATCTTTTTTGTTGTAAATTTGGAGATTCTTGAGTGGTGGGATTGTGGGATGAGGATGTGGTCAATATGACTCATTGATATGAGCAGTCCCTCACATATGTTGGGTCTTATCATGTGGGGAAGGATTGGTGAATTGGGGGGAAGAGCATCCTGTAAGCCAAGAGATGCCTTCATTGTGTGATATTCAATGTGTCCAGGTGGGTATCCCCTGGGATTAGGCCATTGATCTGTATTGGGGTTATCCCAGAAGTTGAAATCGCCTAACATGATGATATCTGGTGGGAGGGTGAGAGTAGAAATGTTTTCAAAAAATTGTTTTCTCTCAGTTGCAGTGCACGGTGCATAGATACATGCTACTGAAATTATTTCATCTTGGCATGTGATTGTTGCTACCAGGACTCAACTGTGTAAGTGTGATGACAAATTTATAATTCTAAATTTTTTGTTGTTTTGGATGATCACCCCACAGTGAGACATCCATACTGATTGTGATGGTGCGACCCTGGTTGACCAGGATTCTTCTTCCCCTTGTAGGCAGTGGGTTTCTTGGATGGACAAGTTGTCTACAAGAGGTATTTGCAGGAATGCCAGCTTTTTGGCTTGGGACGTATGAGCCCTGGCTCCCATGATGTTTAGCATCCCTATTGATACTGAGGTGCCTGTGGCGCCTCAGGAGCGGTTGAAAGGCCCTCTGGCCCTATCCCACCGCAGCTCATTTTGGCCATGCTCCGCATCTGTACTCCAACTCTTTCACTGCCATTGTTGGTTCCCTTGATCTGACCCAATAATTCAAGGGAATTGCAGTTTTTTGCATTTGCGTCAACTTTTCCTGCACAGGTCTCATGTAGATTTGATGCAGGTTGTTGATTAAATTTTATATTTTTGAGGTTCAACTTTGTTGCATTGTGCACCGCATTTTCACCCAAATTGTGGTTGCATTATCCCTCAGTATGTGCATGACTGATGACGCTTTGTGGCTCAGTCAGGTTACTGTGAAAATTTTTGACCTGGGCATATTGTTCTGATTGGTTGGTTCGGTGAATATCCAAAATATCCTCCTGAATTTGTCCATGGTTAATGGCAGATTCTGCATGTGCCGCCGCTTCAGCCGCTGCTCTCTTGCGGGCTTTTTGTGCTGCTTTACGCTGTTTACTTGTAACTGGGTCCACGATGGAGTATAGTCCATCTTCACCCCAGCAGAATGGGTGGTGGCCATCAGTCATTTTGGCGAAGTTTTCATTATCTTCATCCATAGCTTCTTCACAAAAATCATTTTCCATTAAGCCCTCTTTTACAGGGCATGCATGTTCCTTGTGGCCCAGTGAGCCACAGTGGTTGCAAATGGGTGGTGCGCGTTCCGGTGTAACTCAGAATGCAGCTGACTGGCCCCCATCTGCAAAGTGAAATTCTGCTGCATGAGGAATTCTGGATAAATCCTCTTCCACTTCTGGGAAGGGGTTGATTACAGCGATAGCTTTGCCCATGCACAGGGTGGGCATTAAGTGAAATCGCTGTAATTCAAATTTTTGTTGGATTTCTCCGTAGGCCACAAGACCTTTGTGGAGCTCCTCCTCGATTACCTTTATGAGGAAGGTTGGTGGGGAGCGAGTCAAAGGAGATGAACAAAGTTTTTGCTTTGTTCCATCTGGTGCACGCGGTGCGCACAATTTTTTGCCCTCAGGGAGGGCAATTTCCACGCAGATTTTTACTGCAGCATCGGCTTCATTGGATGTTTCAAAACCAATATTAATCCAGCCACGACCCATGTTGTTGGTGGCTACGTACACCACGTAAGGGAAAAGTGAGGGCTGTGCCTCACATGTTTTCTCCCACAGGGTCGGTGACTTATCCCCAAGGAAGAGTCTGATCCCATGTTCCACCTTTGACAAAGGTTGGTTGAATTGAATGTACATGTATTGCGCGTGCTTTACAGTATATACCATAAACCCAGATGGTGTCTGAGTTTGCAATCTTTTTATAGCTTGGGTTCCTGGTCCCCCTCCAGGGCGTTTATTGCCCTTAGTTGCACCATTAAGTGCACCACTTGCCGCGACGCTCGCCCATGTTGTATTATTTTTGTTATTAAAGTCGCCCATCTTTCCTGTGCATGATTATCCAAATTTGCTATCTAAATCAAATCGTAGTAGCTAAAGTGATTGTTATGAGAAAGAAAAGTTCCATATTGGGAATTAATAGTATTAGGACTATTAATCTAGCGAGCTTCTTTTAGCCAAGATGGTTGTTAGGTCCATTGCCAAACTTGTGCTGGTCCTAATCTTGAATGAATACTGAAATATTTGTAGAATTTCACCCTCTTCAGTAGAACTTGACCTCATCTCAGGTTCTGAGGTTCTTCCCATCACTTCTGTAGAACTTAACCTATTATTATGTTCAGAGGAGCTTCTTCCTTCCCATCACGCAGTGTCCAAAGAGATAGAATAAATATAGACAAAATGATCTTCTTGTCCTTTCAACTCTAGTCACAAAAGCAAAAAGTCTAAATTAAAAAACTATGGTAAATATTTATCTGCAATTATATCTGCTTTATATAGAAAAATCCAAGAAATTCTGCGCCCAACTCTTTAGTTGGCGCCCTATTGGATATGGCGGGCATCACCAATTTATAGTCATCCAGGATCACTTGAAACAATAATTTTACTCATCTTTTTAATCAGATTTTCTTGAAGACTCAAAATGAGACTCTTCTGAGTTGAATTGAAAGATGTGTCACCACACCTTTGCTTAACTCTCATCAAATTACCCTTATTAGTTAACAGCCTGATTAGCTAAAGGGACTCTTACTCATAAAAAGCAGGTTGCAATCTTGAAAAGGTTAACTCAAAAGTTGCTTTATTACAGGCTGCGTAACTCACCAACAACTCATAAACCCCTAAGTCAATTGGTGACTAAACATAATGAACTCCTACAATACCATTAAGTTGTCAATAGTAAAATCAACAACCTAATCACTTGTTTATTGGTGAGGTCATTCCTGAAAAGAGTTAAGCAATCCAAAATATCAGTCTGATGATCAACTCTGATGAATTACCTGATAATTATTCAGGATAATACTCTGAACAATAGTTATCATGTATAATCAATACTCTTACATCCAATGGCGGCATGAATCGCCTAGTGGACAAATAGACTTTATTATAATCAATTAAGCTGGGTGATTCTGGCATATATGAAAATTATAACACTTGTACTGTAAGAACTGCCAGTAAACTATATAGACCATTGTCATTTTGACTTCTGTATCCAAAGCAATATTTAATTTTAAAGTCATAGGTCTACGGCTTTAAGCACCACTGTGCTAATTTCCCTTAAGGTTCCTTTATAGTGCAACCATCAAAAAGAAACATGATTGGTTATGAACATAAAATGTATTTGAAAGGTATACACAAAAAATTATTTGCAATCATAGAATACCGAAAGGCACATGCGCTTGGTCACCATATGTTTTGCTTGCCCTTTGTCAATGACAACTAACCTATGCCAAAGGATTTTCTTACCCTTTTTATAATTTGGTCAAGTAGCAACTAATTCCATAAGTCATTAATTTGACTGTATGCCAAACAGTCAATCAAATATGGGTACATGATTACTGGGAACATAAATCATATCAATAATTATTCAAATGATCTTTACACTTCTTTGTTTTATTTAAACCTTTTTTATTTTTGAGAAAATGGATTTATGGTTCTGCTATCTTTGCGGTATCACTAATGAATTGGCAATAATAACTGAAATACCCAGGAAAACTTGGACATTGCAAAGCTTTTTGAAGACATCATCTATTTAATAGCTTTGACTTTCTGCTTCTGGGGCTTCAGTCCCTCTGCGTTTATAAATAACCTTAAATACTAACTCATTATAAAAAGTTACACTTATGGGATTGTGAAACTTTCCGAGGTCAGCCTCTTATACATTTCTCTAAGTGCTGTATGTGATCCATGAAAGTCTAACTTAATGTATTAATGTCATATAAATAGACTAAAATACAAATAATTGAGATTGGATAATATTGTATTTATTGTCCATTGAAAAGTCATGGGTGCATTACACAGGCCTTGAGGAATCCTCATGGGATGGTAAAGTACCTGTGCCATTACTATGGCTCACTTTTATGACTCTTGGGTAGTATATTGTTCAGCAAGAAATCCTGAATACATATCCATTGGAGAAGGGAATTTCGCCTTTCTATTAACCAATCTAACATATCATTGATTTCAGCAAGGGGTAATAATCCTTTTTGTGATAATATTTAAATGGCAATAGTTGATTATGCCCTATTTTAATATCATTATTCTTAACAATTGAAATAGGACTGGCCAAGGACTGGAGAAGGCACAAGCATCCCATGCTAACAACTTCTCAATTTTTAGCAATTTCAGCCTAAGCCACATTTAAAATTCAAATAGGCCGCATCATACTTATTTTAAAATCCTCAGTTTCAACTTGGTGCATTACAATTTTTAAAACTCATGATCATGGTCATCTTAATCACAAAAAAGATTCTATAGCTTCATAAATAAGTAATAACACCGCTTCTTGTTAGCCTTCTGTCTGTCTGTTTAATTGTTCAAAATCAATTAACATATGGATATTTTAAATTATAATTTAATTTGAGGTATGCCAACCAGGGGATGTACATTACCAAAGATCAAAAAGCAAACAAAAATAAAACTTCATCACACAAAATGGATTGACCCACTCAAAATGTGCAGATGAAACACAAAACGTAAACACAACTGACCAGGTGGTACAGCAGATAACCACTTATACCACCATGGCGGAAGGGGAGGGAGGATTGAGGCGCTCATCCTCAGCAGCATCTTCACCCCAAAGCAGGTCACGGGCTATGGTGGAGAGCAAGGGCACCAGATTGTCAGCAGGATGTGGGTTGAAATCTTTGATGATTGGTGTTACAGGAAAGCAACTGGCATAGGAAATATGATATAAATGACCACAGCTGTTTCAGCTGTAATGCGGGCGTTGGAATTTTACAACTGTGGCACTATTGATGCGGTTAATCATATCTTTGGGGCTCCGCACTGCCACTGCCACATTCTGGATAGCATTATTGGCGGTTTTGTGAGTTTGGACTAATGTTTTTTATGTGAGGTATTAAGGGTGAGGGGATAGCGATGAGGGTTCCATCTGAGAGCATTACCACTGATTAATTGCCAACTTTGCAGAGGGGATGACATTATGGATAGACGTTGCTTTAACAACCAGCTAGTGGTCATTCAGAATGTTTCAGCATTTTGCTGGGGGGCTATAAATGAGGGGGTAGCTTAACACTGCGGTCAGAATATACAAACTGGTAAATTTGAAGAGTAGAGTCTTTAATAACATTACTGGATTCATCAATTCAGACAATATATCCCAAGGGTTTTAATTGAACTGAATTGGGGAATTAGCATATGAATGAGGTTTGGTTGGTTAATTGGGGAAGCATGGGAGTAAATTTGGGTCCAAGCTGGTGCTTGATTAGAAGGGGCACTTTTGGCACTGGGGCGGGGAGGAGGCTGATTGGTGGCTGCAGGTGCAGCTGTAGCATCAGGCTTTGGAGGAGGGGGAGGTAGGATGATACCTCATACCAAAACTGTCATGGGGTGGTGTTATAATTTCTGCGTTATATCAGAGATACGCCAAGGGTTTTTTTGCAAAGGATTATGCCAACTGAGCAATAGGACTGACAATATGAAGATTGTCAACCTTGAAACAATGGAATAAACTTTTAATAAAAATGGAGCAATTGTCCTGATGACACTTCTTTATTTAATTTAATATTTTCATAGGATCCTCACTATTCCGCTCACTCCCTTCTAAAAAAACCTCTTCCTTTCAATCTTCTTGTATCGCTGATATCTCAGCAACCTCATCTGATACTGGCCCTTTTGCTTATACTATTCGTTCCACCATAATCTCATTGGCTTTGAAAGAGTATGGTATCACTAAATTCTCTATCACTTGAGACAAGGTGATCTACTTAATATTTATTGAATGTCAACATCACATTATTGCCTTTTTTAGGTGAATCAATAATAATCTGTTAAATCCCAATATCGCCTCATCCCAAGGCGCTCAAATAATTATAGTTTGAATCATGATCGGCATATTCTACCTATTCCACCATAATGACTTAGGGATTATTGTCCATTCATATCAGAATCATGACAGGTGGGCAGTGGATGGGAGGCCAGCGGACAAAAAATCAGAGCTAATGGAAGCAGCTAAGGTGGGGCATTTATGGTTTGAGTAGTTCAACTCAAAACAGGATGGACAGATCATCCGCCTGCCCTTGATGCAGGCCCAGAATGGATGTTTGGGGTCATAAGGAAAGAAATCCTAAGGGGGAATTGACAAGGCAGCTTTACTAAATTCAGAGCTGATCATGGCAAACACCTGAGGCCCAGTGAGGCGTTTGGCCCCATTTGGGATTACAAAATGTAAGATGGGGTTGGAGCCAAAGGCTATCAAACTGTCCATCAGCTCATGATGGAGCATTACAAGTGGAAGGTGGGAGAAAACTAGAGAACTGAACCATTAAAGTGGTATCCTCTTGGAGCCTAGTCTGATTGGTGGAGAGGATACCCTGGAAAACCAGGGTCATAGTTGACGCAGTAGCAGAATCAGCTTCACAGATGAAGCCAATTTTTAATACCCCTTATAGTGGTGATAATCAATAAAACTGGCGGGTTGCATCATCACCTCAACCATTTTTATAATGGCTTTATTGTGTAAGGGAAAAGTTTCACATAATTGACCCTAAGGCCAAAGTTCATTTTGCACTGGGGGAGCACCAGGGGGGCAACAATGCTCTACCTGAGTATAAGCGAGGTGGTTGTCAACATCCTTGGGAGGAACAGATTATCGCAGAGGCTTGGTAGTACTAGATAAGCCAGTTTGAGCGCGTTTTCCTGCTGGACGGAAAATGGGGGAGTTTTGCCACTTGCCATACAGGAGCAACCAGCGAATATTTGAGTACATTGAATTGAAATAGCAGCAGGCAATTGATTTGTATTTTTCTTTTTTATCATTGCTCAGAAAGTTATGATGAATGAAAATGGGTTTAACATATAAATTTTTGAGCAGATTCTTCAGAATAGAAACATTTATTTGAATTCCAAATTTATAAAAAATGATTTTTTGTCACAATAATTATGTGAATAAGACACAATTACCTTAATTTTTTGAACTTAATTATAATTTCAGATTAGCAGAAAGACAAAAATTTCTCCATGACTGGAAATTAGAATCCCTGTAGATACCCAAGATTCAACTCTTGATTTTTGCATAGAGATTAAATCTTCACATAAGTTGCTTAGGAATTTTAGAGTTAATCCAATATGCCAACTTTCTGAAATTTAGAAATAATGGTTACTTGCTTATTTGCTTGGATTGGAATTTTTTGGATTTTTGTAAACGTGTTTCAGTAACTTTAAATCTTCTTTCTGACTACTTTATGACTAATAGGAATTTTACTGTTTTTATAAAACAGGCCTTTAAAATAGTTTCTTTTGATTAGGAAAGCACCCCATTTCAATTGTATATCAATGGAGCACCTGGCCCAAATTTGTGTTATGTATTCTCTAGTGTTTCACATCTTAAAATATTCTTTTACATGAGTTCAATGTCATTGAACTTCTCATAAATTCTGTTTGGGCAAGATGATTGTCAGCACAGACACAACCAGGAACCAAAATCTAAGGTGAAAAGCACTATAAGCCCTCTCATCACTTTTGCTGAGCATCAACTTGCTCAATATGTTGAGGTGGTGGACACCGCCCGCCTCATTAACAAAGAAAACCCACAATTATACCTCCTTATGCCACATGTCGCTGATGCTCCCACTCCAATGCTGTCTGCCATGGTCTGCCAGCTAAAGCAGGCGCCAGACAAAAGTTTACCCAAAACTTCCTTCCCTTCTGATATGGCTTCTGAGGCTGTTAGCTGAGGTGCCATAAAAGGATTTTTTCTATTCTAATAATCCCTTTATTTGTCACATTTGCAAATAAAGATGCGTGGCGGCTCTCCCTTTTAAGTTGGGCATCACTAGTGCTAAAAAAGAATTATAAGCCCTGCATGAAGTAGTATAATCAGGATCATCCATCCCATACTGCTTTCAGTGTTCTAGATCTAGATTGCTTTTTATTTTCTAATTAATTTAATAGAAATATTAATTGGTGCCCCACAATCAATGATCACCCTCACTTACAATCAGTTTATAGAAATATTCATATATGTACGTTTGGAAAAGAAAGATTTTTGTTTACTGTATGAAAAATTTATTTGTTTACCAAATCATGTTGTAAGGCCTATAGCTCTAGTTATTAAGCTGGACAAGGTCATGCACCCTTTTAGGTCAAAAAAGGGGGCCAAACCCAAATGCCTAGCCACTCACCCAGATCTCTGACCTAGGGTTTACCCTTGATGAGAGATTAGGTGGCGGCCGCCCCTCCCTGTTTGCCCAATACCTTTTCAACACCACCCCTCAGCCCAAACCAATTCACTAGGTAAAATCTGAATATTGTTTAAAAAAATCAAGTAACTTTGTGTGGATTATATTACCCACAAGCAGCTCTCCGCCATGGTTTCAGCTCCTTTTCCTCAAGGGACTCAGCCAGAAGTCAAACTGAGTAGGGATGACTTACCTAGCAAGCCAAAATCATACAAAAATTTTTAATGAATAGGCTGAAAATGGGTATCAAACTCTGACACTCCATCTCAAACTCAAAAAATCAAATTCAGACAATAATAATCTGAAAATGGTTGAGATTGGCATGGAACTATCGGCTTATAATATTGAGGGTAAAATGGGGATTAAAATGTTAATTGATATATTCAAAATTGGAAATCATTCCCCACTATCACAGTACAAAATAACAGCTTCCTCTCCCCCACCAAACTAAAAAAAGCACCCTAACTATAGTAAGGTGTTGGGTTATTGTTTTAATTTTCCCACTAAAAATATTATTAAAAAGTTCTACTTTTTCTGTTTTGTTAAACTTTATATTTAAATCCTTGGGTTTTGTGCTTCCAAAGTTGGCAACACCCAAGAGTTTTTTTATGGCCATGAGGATAGAGGAACTCTTAGGTGGTAGTCTAACCAGCTATTGGAACCCCCAACCCCACAATGACAAAGACACTCCCCCAATGTCACCCATCAAACTCTAGTAAGGTGCAGCTCAACAGTCTGTGCCTGTTACTGTGGCTTCTAAAGCACCCACATTTAAAGGCCAGTATTCTCTTATTACGTACTTATCCTAACAAAATACACAACCCCACAACTCTCTGGTCATGTTGTGTTTCCAAGCTCTAATGGCTTGTTAACAGACGGCTTACCATTTACAGTTGTTTAGCTCAATTCAAAATTCCCTGTCACGTGGTACATAGTTAACAATGATAAAAACTGCATACCAACTTCTCTTTCCTTGAGTTACACCCATTTTGATGCTCACTGGTCAGAGCTCACCCAAGGCTCACCACTCACAAGGGATTATTTCGCTTTTTTCTTACTTTGGAAGCTCTAAACCAGTTGAACCTTATAAATGTACTACTAATATATTTTCTTCACCCAAGCTGTTTTACTATGTTTATACCAACAGATAAAGGAGAGGGAGAAGGAAGAAACGAGAGTACATTTTGCAGCTCAAGGAAAAGAGGAATATGTAGATGAGCCACATGAGGAAACAGATATCACTAAAATACCAATTGTTGAGGTGGTGATCAAGATAGATCTGAACACACCAGCTATATCTACCTATAATAGCTCGCTGGTTGACCAGATTTAAACTGAGCACCAGAAGAATCCAGATTATGAGGATCTGTCAGAGGTGCAGCCCTCTTCTGATCCCACCGACCCTGAGGAGGATTCTTTACCATATGCGCGGGAAGCAGCAATGCCCACTCAGTTTTAGCCTCAATCTGAGAAAATCCAGTACACCATGTGGTTGAACAACCAGAAACTCGTTTGTGTTCCCTCACTAAATTGAATAGTATTGATCATGCTTACTTTATGTTCCTTATACATGTCATTGTGGGAAACTGGAAAGTCACATTAGACGCCTTGGTGGACACCTGTAGGAACTGGAAACTTCATTTACCTGAGGGTAGTGCAGGCTTTGGATCTACCAGTTACTACTGGTGTCTCTGTCTTAGATGCTTCCCGCGTCCCTATCGTCACACTGACGCTTTTAAATCTTCTCAAGTTCATAGCACATGAACATGAGTTTGTGGCTTACTTATCATATATACCTGATTTTCTGTGTCCAGTGATTATGTGGTTTGGTTGGAGGCGCCGTTTATCTGTGAGTATTGACTTAGAACGGAATTGCTGGCGTTCACCACAATAACTGCTCAGGGGAAATTACCTTGTTACTCACTTTGGTCACAGGTAACGCGTTGGCAGCCATAAAGTACTTCGCTTCATATGCTGTACCTGAACTTCCCACTATCCTCAAATCCCGGAATCTTATAAAGCTGTGCTTAATGATTAAAATGACAACTGTTTTCCTAAACATTCATAGTTTAATCTGAACTATCAGTTGACAGTTGATCTCACTAAAGTAAACTTTTCGTTGTACCCATACATTGAAAAGGAGGATCAAGCTCTCAAAGTTTGGATTGATGACATGGTAGCTGTTGGGAAATTATATGCTGGATGATAAGGCTAATTACTATTAGTGGATCATTGGAATATAGCTGTGAATTGAGCATAGCGCATTTAATATTTACCATGATTCAGTATGGATCAATGTTAAGCAATTTGACCTCATTCAAAAGATGGGGATTCTTCCAAACAGCCAATAATGAGATGAACACTATGGAAATTGGAGAATTTGAGTAGCTGCGCAGATGGGCCGAAGAGTGACTATGGAGATGAGTGAAAAGGGGAAACGAAGAAGAGAAGGGGGTCCTTTCTAGTTGATAACACGTAATGGATTCTAAAGTGTAAGTTGTTAGAAGTAGTGATAGTTGAACTGCCTTTTGAAATAAAGGTCATGTGTGCTGAGGCCTTTAGCTTCATTTTTAAATGTTTTATTATGGTTGTTCATGGAACGGCAATCCTCATACTGTCCTCCTGTTGTATCAGTGGTTTTAACCTCTGTGCAACTATCCGCAGTTCCCATCTAATCCATCGGATCTTTATAACAGTGTTGCTCACTACAGGGTCCCGCTGATCCAACCAAAAATCCAAGGTATCTGAACCATGGCACCCCTGTTAGCACTGACAGGAAACCATCTCAGCCTACCAAGTCAGCACAGTATGCTGACATCAAGCTCACTTTAAATACAGTATGCCAAACCCAAGATAAGCTTCTTCAGGAGCATTAAGTGGCGATGGACCAGTTTAAATAAGTGTTCAGTCAACTGTGGGTTCTCAATTGACAGAATAGAAATTTATCAAACTGCCTCGAAGACACTGTGAGTAGCTAAATGGCATGAAGAGACAATTAAAAGCTATCCTAATTTCCAGAGTTTCTTTGGGGAAGCTGACAAGCATACAAGGGACGGTACTGAAGGACAGTGGCCTTATGCAGGGAGTCAGAGTCAATTACAACTAGTTGAATCTCAGAGGATGTTTACGCCTTACTAAAACGAGTCATTCAAATTTTGCTGTGTTGCCAGTGTAAGAGGGCCGTGCTTATTTTACCCTTTCAGACAAGCTGAGTGTCACTATTCCTATTGTGCCCTCCTCTCGCCGTGAAACAAGTTATGGGCCCTGAGCAGTGCCCCAGTTTGCCCTCAGAGCACGTAGCTTTGATAGTGATGAGAAAGTATGCGTTGACAAGTTTCCCCCATTCAATCAGGATGAGAATATGCATGTCTTCTTCAAATGGTTTGAGTTTGCAGTGGAAGGAGCGTCAGACCATTATAAGGCTAAGTTGCTGATCTCTATTCTTGACGTTGAAAGCGCTGACCAAGTAACCTGTTATCTAAGAGATAGTTCTGTCACCTACCAATAATTTAAAGTTACCATGCTCAGATTGTTTGGGGGCATAGAGAAAATGTCCCAACAAAAAGCCGATTTTTTGACAATAAGGCTCCAGCGGAATGAGACTCTGATGGCATTTGCTGATTAATTACCTCAGAGGTGCACATCTTGGTGGGAGCAGGTATGCTAACCGAGGCCAATGTGGGAATTGCAATGACCTTGGCAGTAAAGCCCCACCTTAAATTATTCACTTTATGGCGCCCATCCTGCAAGAGGATGTTCCTCTGCTCAAAAGTTGTCAATTATTTTCATAAAATAGCCCTGACTTTCAGTCCTTTTGACCATTAATGGAAGCCTGCAATGGCCCTACTGGGGCATCCATCCTCAAGTGGAGCAAACTGGCCTTTTTTGATTCCACTGAATAACCCCCAACCATCCTATAGTTATCTGCCTCGGCTGCATCTAAATTATAATCCTGCAATCAACCCCCAGCCTGGATCTTCTATCAATACTTGGGGCTGAGACCTCTCTGGAGTAACCTGCTACAATTGTGGTCATCTGTGGCATATTGGGCTCCACTGCCCTTCTAAGTGGCAGATTTATGTTGTGCATTTGGCCCAGTACAAGCAGGGAAAAGATCAAGAGGAGTAGAGATGGGACCCTCTACTTCCGCTGGTTTTACTTTCCCTGTCCCAACTGATCCAGATGAGTCGTTTCCCATGAGGCCCTCTGATATGATGAAAAACTGTTATATCAGCAACTGGAAGAAGATGTTCACATGTTGAATTGCGCTCAAGCCAAAGAAGCCGCCATGGGGGAGGGTCTCCAAGAAACTCAAATGCCTTATGAATGTCAAATCCTAAAGCACGCCACATCTGATGAACTTCAACCTTCATCAGATGCACCCTCGCTGAAGGGGGTTAACGTTGCAATCCTGGTAGGTGAAATTATTAAGGAGTCCCTAAGGTTGGTGTAGGTATTATGTGGTCCCTACAAAAAGGAGGATCCTTAGACATTCACGTATTATACAGCCAAAATTCTGCTTATTCTGAATGTTTATATGGTGACACTTTTGTTGTGAAAAACAAAGTTCACATGATCATAGACACCAGTGCTCCAATTAATATAGTACACATAAGTGGTAGATGTTACCGCTGAAACCTGACATGGAGCACTGGATGTTATATGGGTCTGTGGGGATGGCCTGCACTGTCATAGAAGGGGCTTGCAGTGCACTGTCTTTATGGTTTTGGTCAATTGCTGTTTCAGTACCAGCGATAGTATTACCTAACAATAATTATTACATAATGATAGTAGCAGACTTCATGCGCTATTTTGTGTGGTCATTGATATGTCTGAGGAGACCTTTGAATTTTGGGTCAGCGGATCCAGATTTTAATCTCAATGATGTGCCCCAGGATTCCAATTGGATTGGGCATGTTAATCTCATGTACAGTGATAGGGTAAGCCCTGTCACTATCAGCAATTAAAAAAACTCAGGTTCTTCCTTACCAGATATATGATTACCAAGGACTACCACTTCAATCCGCTACTGCTCTATTGATCCCTATGGCTTCCAAGTGATTGTGGGCACAGAGTTAGAGATTGAGATACCAACTGGCTTTATGGGGAGATTCTCAGCCCTTATCAGCAATCGTACCTTGAGCATCATGTGGCCCCAGGCATAATCTTACCTGGGCATAGGGAAATCAAAGTTTTACTAGCAAATATACAACAAGGACCGGTGATGATCCAAAGACATCAGGTGTTGGAGTATCTGAATCTGATTCCTGAAGACGAGGTCCTATAGTTCCATGAGTTTGGGCTGCTAGATGAATTTGGTCTTCCCATCGAACCCAGGTCCAGTGTTATGATGGTGGTTTCATGAGAAACTTTAACAGGGTTATTGGAAAGGCAGAAGAATCGTCCAATTGTTTTATTTGAAAAAAAGCAAAGTATTTTATGCAGCCAATGATCATGATCTTGGATGCACTCATGGTGTCATTCATTGGGTGAACCTGAGGGATCATCCACCCATTTGGTCTCAACCAATCCACCACCTGCGGTTCATGAAAGAGGTAGTTTCTGAGGAAATAATGAAGCTTCTGGAGCAAGGAATGCTAGAGCCGTCTAAAAGCCCCTGGACCTCGCCTGTATTGATTGTTGAAAAGAAGGATGGCACAAACAGGGTAGTAATTGACTACCAGAAGCTGAATTTTATCAACAAAAAGGTCTCATATCTGCTGCCACGTATGAATGACACTTTAGATTAACTGGGTGGGGCTCACTATTTCTGAGCTATGTATTTAGTCTTGAGGTAATTGTAGATTAAGTTGCCTGCAGCAGAACGAGAAAAGTGTGCCATGATCACCTCCAAAGGGTTATTTTATCCAACTCATATGCCGCAGGGGCTATGTAACGTCCCAGCTACGTTTTAGAGGGCTATGGACATTATTCTAGGTGATCTCAAGCTGTCATGCGTCCTGGTGTACCTAGATGACATAAACGTCTTTTCATGGATATTCTCAGAGCACCTTGATCTTTTGGAAGAGGTATTCCGTCAGCCGCAGAGGTTAACATCAAATTTAAGCTCTGCAAGTGCTAATTCTTTAAAGATCAACTAGAATATCTCAGTTTTGAGGTAGACACTATGGGACTCTGACCACAACCAGCTAAGATATAAGTCATCAAAGATTGACCAACCCAGCCCCAAGTGGGATATACAGGTGTTTTTGGGTATGGTCAGGTATTACTGATAGTTTATTTCTCAACTATAGCTGCATAGGAGCCTCTCTCTTTGAGCTCCTGTTAAAGACACTTTATTTAATGGATGAAACAGCGACATAATGCTTTTGATACTCTCAGAACAGTGTTGAATAGCACCCCAGTATTGTGATATCTAAAATTTGAGAAGGAGTCATCGTCCAAACAGACGCTTCTCTTTCTGTCATTAAGCGGTATTGTCTCTAATAGACGACGAGGGGGTAGAGCACCCTGTCATTTACTGTAGTTGGAATTTAAATTGTCATGAAAAGAATTACACTGTGACGGAATAGGAGTGCTTAGCTGTAATCTATGACTATAAACAGTTCTGGGTATACCTCCATGGAGTAAAATTCAAGGTCATGACTGACCACGCTTTGTTGCATTAGTTGCAAAATCTTCAAGAGCTGGAGTGACTTTTGGCCTTATGGGCCCTTAAGCTTCAGGCCTACAATTTTGAAATACTGCATTATCCTGGCGCAAAGCATCAGAATGCTGAATTTTTATCTCAGTTACCAACAATCGCTGTAATGGCGGTTTTAAGTGATAAGCTGTACAAAAAATGATCAGTAGCCAATACGCTGACAAGATGCCTCAAGTTATTTGGCCACTAGATGTGATGATGGCTGATAAGTCTATAAAAATGGTGAGTTATACAACTGGAACGGTAAGGATACGCTCAGTTTCCTGAAACCCTCTGCTTGACTGGCCATTGTTTTGAGCGCACATAAGGCAGTAGGCCACGGAAGGCTACTCAAAACGTTTAAGTTCTTGCAACTGCGCTATTATTGCGAAGTTGCACTTCAATGCGCTATAAGTGATCTCTTTTTGCCACCATTGTCAGATAGAAAAACCATTTCACCAGAAGACCTCTTATCGGTTGGTAAAGACCCAGTTTGCATGTCAGACTGTGTCCATCAACATTGTGGGACCCTTACCAATGGGAATGAATCACTCCAGTATATCCTGATAGCAATAGACCATTTGATCAGGTGGGTAGAGGCACGGGTGATAAGTTATTTGTGGCGGTCACCGTTGCTAAGTTCATAATGGAGTGTATAATTCAACTACATGGCTGCCCACATTTCATACTTACTAACAATGGAAACAACTTCACCTCTCATATTCTCCCTAAATTGAACGAAATAATGGCCATTCACAGGGCTCTAACAACATCATTCCATCCTGAATCTAACGGAATGATAAAAAGAGTTTATAGAATACTGGTGAATATACTCAGGAAGCTGGTGACGGATAGACCATCAGTTTAGAGTACTCCCCTTTCCAACGCCATCTTTCCTACAACATCAGTTATTATTCCATGACCAGAAAGAGTCCTTTTCAACTGCTTTATGAAAAGCCCACAGCTCTGCCTGCATTACTTTACTCCTGTTTAGAGGATACTGGAGGAATAGACCCACAGTGCTACTTGACAGCTTTGACATCCATGCTAATCAATATCCAAACTGAAGCATACTCAAACAGCCTGTCTAAAAAGATCAAAGACCACGATGACAGTAAGGTAAGGCGTAACAGACTTCCACAATTTGCGGTAGGTGAGCATTTTCTCTTCCACAACCAGCATGGGTTTGGACGGCGGAATATGTTAGTTAATGACTGGATCAACCTTTGAAATAATAGAGAAAATTGGAGTATATGCCTATACAATTAAGGCCCCAACTAGTGGTTAGATTACCAACTGAGTGCATGCTAAGTTTCTTTAGGCTTATCATCAGTAAAAAAAACCAGAAGAAGCAAAATATCAAAGATAAAGCCGAGTTTTAAACTTAACTATAAAGCAAAATGCTGCCAATCAGGCTTCTCCAGTAACATCTCTCCTCCTCTGCTTCTTATGGTGGGACTTGTTCTTTGACCGTTGGGAGCCACGTTTCTTTTTCTTGTGTCTCTTTATAGGTGACTCAGTTTTAAGAGGACTTTTGAAGACTGGTGGGGGAAGTGAAGTGTGCATTATTGGAGGGGAAGGAGTTGGTATTATCACAGGAGAAGATGAACCAGCATCATAAAAAGAGGTTGCAGCGGCTGTACTGGACGAGAGAGAGGAACTATGCATCCAGGGTGGGAGTTGGGGAGCTGACAACTTGACCAGCAATCGAAGTGAACACTCCTGGACCACCAGGAAAAAGCACTGCAACTACATCTGGCGGTGGTTGTGGGATAACAAGTAGTATTTGATGAAGTGTGGAGAAAGTTGGAGCATACTGCAAAGGATGAGATGGGTTCCAGCATAAGGCAAGAAGGATGCGCCAAGCATCAGATAGTCTACAAGGAAGTTGTTCAAGCTGTGATAGGCATGGGGAAAAGGAGCAGATGTCAAATATGATGCTCTATGAGCCCTCTCCAGGGCCGCTCAATAACGCTCTATCACTAAATCTAACTCACCTGTATGGAAAAGAAAACCGTGTTCCCCAGGAGCGCCATTATGTGAAGGTATCAAGCTGGGTCATTGGCTTTTAGAGAAGCAAACATGGCAGACATTCCAGAATGTATCTAATTTAATTTGTTGTTCTGGAGGTTCACCCCAAGAGAAAGAAAGTGGATTGGAGTGTGGGGAAAAGAACCCAACTAGCTTTCTAGCACCCATCACATTAAACATAACATCTGGTAGACTTCTAGTAACTCTGAGTGTGGATCACCAATGTGGTAGTACTAGATGGCTGAAGTTTGCCATTAGAGCCAGGCCACTTTGAAAAAAGGGCCTCTGCTCCGCTCCCCATCCCAGCGCAGATGTGACACAAGATCATTGAAGGGCACATGTAGTTTTTTTTAGTACTAGATGGTCTGAAGTGCACATGTAATGATTTCATATAATCAACAAATTCATGTAGGAGATCCTCCTGACTCAAGATGGTCATGGCATCTACCTTGGCCACTCCCTCATAGTTTGGAATAGGCAGGAATTGGGGAAGGAGAATTCTGCCTGGGTCATCCATATTAGCGGCATAACATACCTCTGAGAAAATATGATGGGGCTCAGAGGCCAGTTGCTGTTGGTTGTTGGAATGCATCAGATGAATGATGGATGAATTGGCGCCGAAGACTTATCATCCAGTCAAGGAGGGGATAATGTCAGAAAATTTATAAGATTGGGTGATAAGTCTAAAGCATAAATGGCGGATCATTGGTTATCTATCAAAATCAAGGTAGTGCCTTTAATATTACCACAATTTGATATGGGCTGACGCTAAGCAATTTGACCTCAGCCAAATATGGGGTTTGTACAGAACTTCCAATATTGAGATAGTGTGAAGAGAATTGGAGAATCTGGGTAGTTGCGCAGATGGGCCAAAGAGTTGCTGGAAAGATTAGTGAAAAGGGGAGAGATGAGAAGAAGAAAGAGGTCTTTGATTAATCACATGTAGTGGATTCTACGTTGTAGTTGGAGGATTAATGGTAATGGACTCTGCCATGCACAATAAAAATAGTGTGTTCTGAAGCTGTTGTCTTCATTCTATATTTTCATTACAATTTTTTGAAGAATGGCGGTCTTTATATCATATTTCCTTTGTGTCAGTGAGTAATTCTCCTGTGCAACTCTTTGGCAAATCTCAACCAATTCCACCAGATTTTATAGCATCCTCAATCAGATTTATGGGCACAATAAATCACTTTTGTTAGTTAGTTAGTTACTTGGGGTGGGGATTGTTTCCTGCATATCTTTGGGTGAAGGTTTTATGGTCAGTTCCCCAGGGTGGTTTCTTTGGTTGCCTCCATTGAATGAGGCCAAAACTGAACCCACCAAGAAAAACAGTGAATGCTTTTATGGAAAACAGTGAGTGGGGACCTTCCATTGTTCATAGCGATCTTGTTGGGAAGACAGAATTCGTTAGGCTTATTTAATTTAAAATTGGTCTGAGTCAGTTTTTAGAATTAGGGTTTTAAAGGAGAATACAAGAAAACCCTGAACTCTACTATAGGCAGAACGTTGGTTTTTTATTTTGAAAAAGGTGGGTAAGACTTAGCACTTCTATGACGATGGAGTAGGTGTCTAAAATTCCCAGGGATGTCGGTAATATGTCCATTCTTACTTATCTCAAGCCTTCCATTGTTCACTGGGTCTCCAGAATCAGATACAGTGAATGATTTATCTAGCACTTTTACTTGGGGATTTCTAACAATTTTTTCAAGTGGTGTTCTTTTTGCCCTCATTTTCTCAGGGATAATTTATCATTGTGATGTTCTCCTATTGCACATCCAATGGAGTTTCAACATGTTCATTCATGGATTTTCCCCCCAGTTGGGAGTAGCAATGTTGCCTTTTTTGGGTTATATTCATAATCTGGTGAAATAGGTGCATATTATTGCCATATGTTCCTAATTTTTTTGTGGCGCACTTTGGCGAATTCTGTGATAATGGGGACAGAGAGCCCACTGGCTTGAGGTTGGAGCTGGCATATTCTGGGGGGTGTCAGCCACCCTTTGTCAGGGTATGCTTAAAGTACGCTATTTTATCGAACTGCATTGCTCAGTACATTCCATTTCTTCATATAAAAGGGGTGTAGCTGCCTTCTCAGCCTGATGGCTTTGGTGAGGACTCTTACATTACACTTTCCTAAAAGTACCAGATCTACTCCACCCTCAGGGTCCTGGGCTAGCGCGTAGTTTTTGTGTGCTGAGGGGGCTTGATGGCGGTGATTCCTTTGTATTTGGGGTGAGTTATGGTACGGCTATGTTGGGTTTTCATGTGCAGAAGACTTTGAGAATCCCTCAACAGTTGATGCAGTCTCTGGCTTGGATTCAACTGTTATTGTACACTGAGTGTCTATTCCAGGACACCAAGTATTGGACTCCCCGCTTGACTTCCAGGAGTTTAAGACCTCTTCCACCTTAAATTCTGGTGTTCCTTCTATCAATACTGATTTGACCTTGGTGGGGTTTCCCCTTTGGAAGGGGACAGAGTGGAGGCATTGTAGGCTAAGTAAATTTTCAGATTGGGGGATTCTCTACGTAGAAGGACCCACTGGACAGGTCTTTGCTGATGGGGAACGGGATGGCTCTTTTGCATGCCAGCTTCTGGCATGGTACCTCGAGGTAACATTCTTTGTGTCCACCA